>OZ018320.1:107707844-107795344 GCA_963969495.1 Ceratothoa steindachneri
GGTGCGATCCAACCACATCCAGGCGCACCCCATTAAGAAACAAATCTGGGTCGGGGTGAAGCCGTGGATGGCGGCAGAAGTGCACCACCTTAGTCTTAGCCAAAGAAAACCGAAACCTGTGCGCTTCGGCATAGCGAGAGACGCGGTTCAATGCCTGTTGGAGTCGACGCTCCAGAGTTCGCATCTGGGCCGCGCCAAAAGAGATCGAAAGGTCGTTTACGTAGAGCGTAGCGAGAACATCTTCCGGCAGCACCGAGGTGATGCCGTTGATGCTCAGGGCAAAGAGTGTGACACTGAGGACACTTCCCTGCGGGACACCCTCTTCCTGCTCCTTTGGGCCGGAGAGGGCTCCCCCCACCCGTACGCGGAATCGACGATCTCGCAAAAATTCAGATATAAACATTGGGAGGCGTCCCCTCGCCCCCATCGTGTGGAGGGTCTCCATAATACCGTATCGCCATGCGGTATCATAGGCCTTCCCAAGATCTAAAAAGACCGTGGCGTGTTGCTGTATACGAAGGAAAGCCTCACACAAGGCATTTTCCAGTCGGAGCAGAGCATGCGACGTGGAGTGGAACTTGCGGAAGCCGCACTGTGCAGAAGACAGATGGCAGCAGCTGTCCAGGAAAAAGGCTAATCTAATATTTAACAATTTTTTCCATCAACTTGCACACGCAAGAGGTTAGAGAGATTAGGCGGAAACCGGTCGGAGTAGAGTGATCTCTCCCCGGTTTGCGATTAGCCAGGAGTCCGAAAGTGATATTTGAATGGGAAAGTGATCACTACCATGGAGGTCATCGACCACCCCCCAAACAAAATCAGGCTGGGCATCCGAAGAGCACAAAGATAGATCAAGGCAAGAAAATGAAGCGGTTCTCGGAGAGTGATGCGTAAACTCATCCACGTTTACGACACCCATCTCAAGCTCTTCGATCAGATCGGCAAGGACCTGTCTCCTGGGATTTATGGAGTAATCTCCCAAGAGAGGATGCCCGCCGTTCAGATCTCCAAGCAAGAGAAAGGGCCTCGGCAACCGTGTCACGACGTGGCGGAAGACCCCTGCGTCGAAGTCAGCTGACGGTAGAATGTACGTAGAAATGATAGTATACTTCCTATTCAGGTGCAGCTGCACAGCCACTGCCTGAAAGGAGGTATCTAAAGAGAAAATAAGAACAGAGACATCATGCCGGGTGTAAGCCGCGCATCCCCCAGCCCAGCCCAGCCATCCCGCGGTGGTGGGGTCGCAAGACCCTTATAGCCCGAGATAGCAGGCAGGGGGCACGTGCCTAGCATGTTCTCCTGCAAAAAGATAGCTAACGGGGAACGGGACGAGACAAGTCTCAGCAGCTCATCCCAGTTGGCCTGGAGTCCACGGCAATTCCATTGAAGGAATATGCCCTCCAGGCCTAGCTCGGATGAGACGCGGGGGCCCTCCTCGAACAGAAGACCCTCACGGGAATGGCCGTAGGCTTCCCGGAGCCAGAACCCCGGGCGCTGTTGGCCGGACAAAGCGCTGTTGGCGCTGTTGCCTTCGAGGACTTATTGGGGGAGGTTGGGCTTGCCATGCGAGTCTTTTCCTCCCTCCGCCTCTAAACTTTAGGTGGGCGTTGCGGCTTCAGGGGCGGGGGAGCCCTCTTTTCGAGGAACCACCGTCTCCGAGCCACTTGCTCCACCTCGGAGCGTGGGCGAAGAAGCCGAAGCTCCTTTTTGCTGTCCTCCTTTCGGGGGACAGCTTTATGAACCCCGGAAGATGGCTTAGCGACCAACTTCAGGGGTTTTGCCTCCTGTAAGTCTAACGACTCGGTAGAAGCGCGTGGCTGTTTTGCCTTACTGGAAACAGGCACGCTGGGGGAAGAGGGGGAAGCCCTGGTTTTAGCCGGGGCTGGGTGTGAACCCTTTTTGCTACCAGCTTTACCACGGGAGCGCCCAGGTTGAGTAAAGCCCGCAGAGGGGCTCCGAATATGCGCGAAAACAACCGTGCTCGTTGGCCTGGATGGGCCAGGAGCAGAGGGTACCTTTCTAACTATTGAGGCATATGACGTCCTAGGCAGATCTGGGCACGCCTGGACCAAGGCCTTAGCCTCGTGGAATGAGAATCGATCCTAGGCCTGAACCGCCAGGATTTCTTTCACAAGGAGATAAGAACCACATTGCTTCGAAGAAGCAGGGTGCGGCTCTCCGCAATTGACACACTTGGCCACACACGATTTGGACTTATCGTGTGCGGCCTTTGAGCAATTTACACAGACTTCGGGTGACCCAAAATTTGCACGTCTACAAGAACGATTTGTATTGCCTTAGCGGTGACAGTAATAACACCACCGCGGCAGTGGCACGAATTCCTTCAACCGGTAGCGGTACCAAACGAGCACGCACCGACTCAGGGAGCTTGTCACAGTCAAACGTGACGAAGAGTGTAGGGGTGGGTCTCGAGGCCCCTCAGTGTTTTCTCATCACACGTTCGACCTTGACCGCCCCATGGTCGGCCAGCTCTAGGGTGATGGAGTAGTCAACGAATTCCCTCGCATAAACTACTCCTTTTACAAAGTTCATGGTAGAGTCCTGCGTCACACTCACCGGGGTGCCCTGAAGTGTCCGAAGAGCACTTATCTTGGCCACCTCGGAAGGATTCACCGCATTCGCTAGAAGGCTTCCGTCCGAGAAACGGGTCACCTTCGGCTATCTACCAATTACACTAGCTAATCCTCTCCTCTGATGGATCATGTTGCCCTTGGCCAACATGCTGCCATCAGTGGAGTGAATAACGATGAAGCGTTCGAAGCCAGCGGGCTCGAAAACGCCAGGTAACCTCTGAATCAAGGGCCCCGATGTTATCGAAGCTCCGCCCTGCGCACTTTTTGTCTTTGTCATATTCAGTGGCTCTGCACCCGTGGGGGCACAGGGGCCGGATGTGCCGATCTTGGCTTGGTCGCTTGCCAAAGTGGCAGAAGACCAATCCGTCCCCGCAGCCCTCGTGGATGGAGAGGAGCCCCGAGTCTTGTTGGTCTTTTTAGTATTTTTCTTTTTTGGAGAGGAGGGCGGGGAACGAACCCGCTTTCCACTTCCGCCGGCAGAAGCCGCTAGGACAGATGGACCGGCCTTAGCCAGGTTTTTCTCCGAAATGGAGAAGGTCCTGGTGGTCGCAGGGGCATCTTCCGGAGGAGATCCCTCCCCTCCTTGTACTGACTCAGAAACCATAGCCGTTTGAGGAGGACCTTGCATAGGGGCGGATTCGGGTTCGGTATTTGGCGCCGAGCCCGGATTCCCCCCCGTGGAAGGCCCTACCGTCTGAGGCTGGGTTTCCTCAAGGACCATGTCTATCACAGAAGGGGCCTCCAATTGGCCATCCCCTCCCAGGACATCATAGGTCCCCTTGGCAGTGTCACCAGGCTTGTGTGGGGAGGCACAGGTCTTGACCCCGGCAAGGTTTAAAATTCTGGCCAGCAGGTCTTTTGAGGGAAGCGACCGAATGGACCTGGCTTCCTTCTCCCCCCTAAAGAGGTTTGCCCTACCGAGCCGCTTACACGAGGGGCGGTCGGCAATGAGATGCCTGTTGGCTTTCTTGGCAGTCCTCTTGGAAAGAAAAGAGGGGATTGCCGCTGGAAAAAGGGAGGTGCCCGAAAGCACATCCAGAGGATGGGGTGAGGCGAGAGAAGTAAGCCTCCTCTCTGGTTAGAGAAATATGGAGGGTCCCCTGCGCAAGCACAAGGGGATGCGGGGTACCTCTATTTTTTCGGTGGAGCTGCCCGAGAGCGGCTTTGTCGTTATTTCAGGGGGAGTTAAAGGGGTTTGGTTTTTTAAAGATTCATCCATGGGCATGGTGATCCTATTTGTGCTACGGGACGCAATAGCTCATCACCTCTCGTAGTTGCCCGCACTGCAAGAGCTGCTTACAGGCCGGGCAGAGCCAGGTGTCGCCATTTGGGACCACCCCTCCCGCCTGGTGGCCTGGCAGTCCATCGGCATGGCGGCTCCACCTTGGACACGGCGTAAAAATATATAGATTGTGAAGAGGAGAGGAAAAATGATGTGAGGAAGGTAAAGGTGGGGATAGAGCAGGTTGTAAAAATCAACTACCCCAGACCGGAGCTCAGGGGTTAGGGAACGTTGTCCCCTCCTCCCTCATCCCCGTTCCGGGACGGTTGGCTGAGAAGTAGGTTAGCATCTACCCTGTGAAATTAGAGGCTGAGCAGAGAATGTTGTGGGAGAGGTTGTATGAAAAGCAAGGAAACAAGTGTTTTGAAGGAAGGAGAAGAGGCTAAGCTTGGGTTAGACGGGGTGCTGAGTCCCGTCGGCACGGCGGCCAGGCCTGCAAATCGACGCGCCCCTTACGGGGCCCTAAGAGATCTGACAAGAATACACGACATAGGTGTCACGGCTGTCGTCTCCTTATTTGCCCTTGCCATTTCTACCCTGTCTGTGCTAACTGCCTTATATGGTAAGTTATGTTATTGATAGTTCTCCGTCACCCTATTTGCCCTCGCTATTTTTACCCTGTCTGTGTTAAATGCCTTATATGGTAAGTTAAATTATTTGTACTTCTCTACAATACTTATTTATTATATTTAATTAAAATGATTAAATACTAAAATTTAATTTTTGCCTCTCAAAAAATACCCCTTTTTGTGTATCTCCCCATACAACCCGGAGTGGTGCCAGGATGCTGTATATGCCAAGCTGAAGTTCCCATTACCTCGGTGAGGCCAGGCCAACGCTCAAGTCTTCAGCTGCAGTGTTTTTTCCTTAGAATTTATTGTTTAGTTATTTCGAGATTTTCAGTAACCCCTTCAGTATTATTTTTTTCAGTAACTTCTTATAAGTGGAAATGAAAGCCAAGAAGTTATATTTTCCAGGTATGTTTGTACTTTTAATATATTTTGATTACAACCAAGTTTTTTTTTTCAAAAACTGGGTATTTTTCACCTGGAGTTTGTGATGGTGTAACACGGAGATAGGATTTGTGTTCTAGGGTTAAGGCCGATTTTGTATTTTCAAATACTCCTCGTACCTCATGATTCTACACGAGCTCCCGAGCTTTGGTTGTAGGCGTACAAGCTCGGTCAACGGGGCTGCAATCGAGGCAAAGTTAGGAATCATTCTGCGTTACTATCCTAACATGCCCAAATATCTTCGAAGCTCTTTGTAGTCCTTTGGTAATGGTATGTCTCCCATTTCCTCCATTTTCTTCGCTGGTAGGGAAATTCATTCCACCGAAATGTGATGCCCTAAAAAATCTATTTCATCCTTAGCTAGCTCCCACTTCTCCAGGAATATTCTCAGACCGTTTTCAACCAGGGTTTAAAGGCTTACTTTAAATGCTTCAAGTGGTCGTCCATATATCCGAATAAATCAGTATGTCGACTATATACACAAAAACGAACCTTAATCCTCGAGACAGGTTGTCCATGATCCGTTGGAAGGTGCAGCCTTGCATTTCGGAGACCGAATGGGAGCTTAACGTACTCACACAAACCAAATGGGGCTGTAATCGGAGTTTTCTCCATGTCTGCCTGGTTCATAGGGATATGATGATAGGCACGAATCAAGACCAACCTTGAAAAGATCCATTTGTCATGGAGGTGGTTCGTAACACTTTGAATTCACGGCAGCGGATACCTGTCGGGCTTTGCGATCGCATTGAGCACTCGCAAATCGCCAACCACCATGTACTCACCGGGCGACTTCTTTGGCACCATGTGAATTGGCGAAGCCCATAGTGATTTTGACGGGCGTACGACTCCCTCCTTCAATAGTGTTTCGAAAGTTGCTTTGGTAACCTGTACTTTTTCTATTGAAAGAGGCCTCGGCATTGCGAATGTCGGTTGAGTACTACCAGTTTCGATCATAAGCGTCACTGAGTTCGGCATTGGCGAGGAGGGTTGAGCAGGGGCGGTTCCGTACAGAGCCTCATATTTTTTCCAATATGACTCTGCAATGGGGCGGTAGGTGCTGAAGGTCATTGACAATTAAGGCTACTGCAGGTTTTCCAGATAATCTCACTTCCGATACATGTTTAGTTTGTTTGTCTATTAGTATGCCACGCGCACAATCTGCTAAAAGATTATGCCTTAAAAAGCCAATACCTAATAACGATGAAGTGGTAGCTGCTACTACAAATGACTACTCAAATGATCGGCGAAGACTGGGAAACACTATGCGAGTGTGAACCTCGCCTTTCACTTTTATTTTTCCGCCATTAGCCGTTGAAATATTTATACTAGATTCACGCAATTCACCCGACTTCACCAATTTAACCGCAATTATCGATACATTCGCCTCCGTGTCGATTAAGAAATCACATTTATTATTATATTCCTTAGCTGGCCTTTCTGTCGGGGCTGGCGAAGATGGCCTAGGGGGAGGTTGCATTTGGACCTTCTCTTCTCTCTTGGGGCACCTGCTCAAGGGGTGGGAGATTTTCGCGGTCTCCCCCCCAAAATACATGTGAGCGGGAAACTACAGGTGTTTGTTTTTGTTTTTTTTAAGGGTCGCAATCCTCCTGGTATATTATGCGCACTGTAATCACTTATTTTGCATATAACTGGGATGATTCCTTTTAGGATACGCACCTTTGGGCACTGACCGCGCACTTCCCGCCGAATTATTTATATACTTATCACCGTTATCATTTTTTGTATATAGGCATAAACGCGTTGTAGACAGGAACGGTACTGAAACCTATTGACTCGCTACTAGTATTTACATTAAGGCACTGCACACTACCAAATGTCATCAGTTCATCAGCCAGTTTTCCTAATTATGCCAGGGTGAGTTATTTTTGAGTGGCAATTATGGGCGCAATGTTACCCAGTGAACACTGAATGAATTTGTGCGCCAGAAGTTCTTCATCAACTCCGACCTGCAAGGCATTTTTTTTTTTTTAAGAGCTCATCTGGCGACTGCCTACTTGGGCATTAGTCGCCGTATTATAACTGGAACAGTTCTAAGATACTTTAAAATAAAATTAGAGAAAAAAAAACAACACCCAAAAAAGGAGGAAAGGAAGCAAGCTGGTGCGTCAGGAAGAGGTCGTCCGGAGCAGGATCGTGAAACAAAAGGGGAAAAAAAAACAAAAACAAACCTTGCTTAAATAATAGGGAGAAGGCCGGCCTCCCCCAAGAAGTCAACAAGTCCACGTGCACGAATCTGTCCCGAGTACAAGGCACAGGTGGTAGCGACCCCGCCCAACCCGACACCGGGACAGGTATCGTGCGCGAAGATCACCCAGACTGGGACATTCGACAAGAATGTGCCGACGGGTCAGGGGGACGACGCAGTGGTTGCAATAGGGCGCAGGCGAGCGCTCCATCAAATAGCGATGCGTCACACGAGTGTGTCCGATTCGGAGACGACAGAAAGCAACCTGAAGCCGCCGCGGCATTGGTGGATAGGTCCATGGGAACAGTCGCAGCGCAATGGCACGCAACTTTAAGTTCCCTTAGACCGTCTCCCATCTTCTTTGCCAAGGAGTCCGAAGAGCTGCCCGTATTCCTGCCATGTAGTCGGTGTGAGAAAGAGCCAAACGCTGGTCCGGTCGCAGAGTCCTCACGGACTCTTTGGCGCCCTCATTCCCCGCAATTCCTACATGTCCAGGAACCCAGCAGAAGATAATCTCGACATCTGCCCGGCTTGCCAAAACCGTGGCGTCACGGATTTCGCGAACCAGGGGATGCAGAGATTCTAATGACCCGAGAGCACTCAGGGCGCTTTGCGAGTCGCTATAGATCACAATCCTGTCTCCGAACCGCGCACGTCGCGTAATCACCCGTACCGAGTGGTGTATTGCAACCAGCTCGGCCGTGAAGACAGACGCAGCGCCTGGTAGAACCGCGCTGATTTCAAACAGAGGGGATACGGCGTGGAAGCCGACCCCCTCTTGGTAGTGTAGCCATCCGTATACACTGGCACGGTCCAGCGTGACACGATGTGTGCTCCAAAAAGGTCGAACGTAATACTCCCGGCGCAGTACAAGCTTTGGGAGGAGAGGCGTGGCGACAAATAGCCAAATGTGGTACCCTCTAGGTTGGCGTCCTGGGCAGAACCAGGGGCGCCACCGGCTCGAGAGCTATATCTACCTCTCGAAGGAGTTTCCTGGCCCTAAACCCAAACGGCTTAAAGTATGACTGGCGTCTCTCGGTGGCATAGGAACCATCATGATCAGCTGCGGATGCAGTGAGAGCTGTTGGCGACTGAGGAAGGCGCCGGGCTTGCGCGTACAGGCGAGTGATGCACTGCACGCGGCGCAGAGCAAGTGGCATATCCCCAGCATCGACCAACAGGCTCTCAATGGGGGAAGTGCGGAAAGCACCGGTCGCAAGGCAAAGGCCAGTGTGGTGGATCGAATCCACCTTCCGCAATAAACGCTCGAATGCGGATGCATTACACTCGCATCCGTAGTCTAGCTTCGAACGAACAAAGGATCGATAAAAAAGTAAGGCAGCGCCCCAAGTGCTGAACGTCACGAAACGGAGAATGTCCATAGCGGGGACAAGAGACCCTAAGGCTGCGAATATGAGCCTCCCAGGTGGGGCGTGGGTCGAATACAAGACCAAAGAAACGGTGCGACTTAACCACATCCAGGCGCACCCCATTAAGAAACAAATCTGGGTCGGGGTGAAGCCGTGGATGGCGGCAGAAGTGCACCACCTTAGTCTTGGCCAAAGAAAACCAAAACCTGTGCGCTTCGGCATAGCGAGAGACGCGGATCAATGCCTTTTGGATTCGACGCTCCAAAGTTGGCATCTGGGCCGCGCCAAAAGAGATCGAAAGGTTGTCCACGTAGAGCGAAGCGAGAACATCTTCCGGCAGCACTGAGGTGATGCCGTTGATGCTCAGGGCAAAGAGTGTGACACTGAGGACACTACGCTGCTGGACACCCTCTTCCTGCTCCTTTGGGCCAGAAAGGACTCCCCTCACCGTACGCGGAATCGACGATCTCGCAAAAATTCAGATATAAACATTGGGAGGCGTCCCCTCGCCCCCATCGTGTGGAGAGTCTCCATGATACCGTATCACCATGCGGTACCATAGGCCTTCTCCAGATCGAAAAACACCCTCGCGTAGTGCTGTCTACGAAGGAAAGCCTCGCAGACGGCATTTTCCAGTCGGAGCTGAGCATCCGACGTGGAGTGGAACTTGCGGAAGCCGCACTGTGCAGAAGACAGATGACCTCCGCTGTCCAGGAAAAAGTCTAATCTAACATTTACCAATTTCTCCATCAACTTGCACACGCAAGAGGTTAGAGAGATTGGGCGGAAACCGGTTGGAGTAGAGTGATCTCTCCCCGGCTTGCGAAAGGCGAGCACAGTAGCGATTCGCCAGGAGTCTGGGAGAAGACCTTCCACCCAGATCCTGTTGAACATATCTAACAGAAAGGCCATGCCTCGCTCACCCAGGTGTCGAAGCATGGCGTACGGGACATCGTCCGGACCATGGGCGGTGTCCGCGCACGAAGCGAGAGCGGAACGCAACTCACTCACAGTAAACTTGTCGTTGAAGGGTTCTCCGCCTCTGGAGGTAAAGTCCAGCCGGCGGCCTTCCGCGACATCACGACGTGCATTGAATGCTGGCGGAGCAGCATCACGGCTAGAGAATGCAGAGAAAGCGGTCGCTAAGGATTCCGCCACGGACGCGGGGTCCGAGATTGCGGTCCCATTCTCCTGGAGAACGGGAGGGGGGTCCTGCGAGAACTTGCCCCGAATCCTTTTGACTTGCTTCCACACCTCAGCTAAAGGGGTCTTCCCGTTAAGTGAAGACACGTATGCCCGCCAAGAAGAGCGGCGGGCGGGCTTCGAAATATACCGGAACCTAGCCCTAGCCCGACGAAATTCAGCGACAGTTAAATCGTTCGGGCGGCGCTTATAGCGCATGTAGGCATAACGCTTCTGTTTGAGGGCCGTCTCACACTCGGCCGACCACCATGGGAGTGGTCGGCGTGCAAAACAGCCAGACGTCCTAGGAATAGTAGTCAGGCCCACGGCGATAAGGTTGCCGGAGAAGAACTCAACGGCCTCATCTACCGACCTAAACTCCTCGACTGAGATAGAGAATTCAGTCATTTCCTGAAATGCAGGCCACCGCGCCGGCGCCAAGCACCACCGAGGTGGTCTCTCAGGCGGCAGTTGCCCTGAAAATGATATTTGAATGGGAAAGTGATCACTACCATGGAGGTCATCGACCACACCCCAATCAAAATCAGGCTGTGCATCCGAAGAGCACAAAGATAGGTCAAGGCAAGAAAATGAAGCGGTTCTCGGACAGTGATGCGTAAACTCATCCACGTTTAGGACACCCATCTCAAGATCTTCGATCAGATCGGCAAGGACTTGTCCCCTGGGATTTATGGAGTAATCTCCCCAGAGAGAATGCCTGCCGTTCAGATCTCCAAGCAAGAGAAAGGGCCTCGGCAACCGTGCCACGACGCGGCGGAAGTCCCCCGCGTCGAAGTCAGCTGACGGTGGAATGTACGCATAAATGATAGTATACCTCCTATCCAGGTGCAGCTGCACAGCCACTGCCTGAAAGGATGTATCTAAAGAGAAAGGAAGAACGGAGACATCATGCCGGGTGTAAACCGCGCAAGACCCTTATACCCCGGGAGGGCAGGCAGGGGGCACGCGACTAACATGGTCTCCTGCAAAAAGATAGCTAACGGGGAATGGGACGAGACGAGCCTCCGCAGCTTCTCCCAGTTGGCCCGGAGTCCACGGCAATTCCATTCGAGGAATATACCCTCCAGTCCTAGCTCAGAGGAGACGCGGGGGCCCTCCTGGAACTGAAGACCCTCACATGAATAGCCGTACGCTTCCCGGGGGCAGAACCTCAGGAGCTGTTGGCAGGACAAAGCGCCGTCGCCTTCGAGGACTTATTGGGGGAGGTTGGGCTCGACATGCGAGTCTTTTCCTGCCTCGCCTCGAAACCTTAGGCGGGCGCTCTTTTCGAGGAACCACTCGCTCCACCTCGGGGCGTGGGCGAAGGAGCCGAAGCTCCTTTGTTGCCGTCCTCCTTTCGGGCGACAGCTTTCGGAACCCCCGAAGATGGCCTAGCGACCATCTTCAGGGGTGTTGCCTCCCGTGAGTCTAACGACTCGGTGGCCGTTTCGCCTTGCGGGAAACGGTCACGCTAGCGGAAAAGGGGGGAGCCCTGGTTTTAGCCGGGGCTGGGTATGAACCCTTTTTGCCGCCAGCTTTACCAGAGGAGCGCACGGGTTGGGTAAAGCCCGCAGAAGGGCTCCGAATGGGCGCGGAAACAACCGTGCTCGTTGGCCTGGATGGGCCAGGGGCAGAGGGTGCCTTTCTAACTACTGAGGCATATGACGTGCCAGGCACAGCCGGGGGCGCCAGAACCAAGTTCTTAGCCTCGCGGAATGAGAGTCTATCCTGGGCCTGAACGGCCAGGATTTCTTTCTCAAGGAGATATGCAACACATTGCTTCGAAGCAGGGCGCGGCTCTCCGCAATTAACACACTTGGCCACACACGATTTGGACTTATCGTGTGCGACCTTGGAGAAATTTACAGACTTCGGGTGACCCCGACTTTGCACGTCTACATGAGCGATTCGTATGGCCGAAGCGGTGACAGTAATAGCACCGCCGCGGCAGTGGCACGCACCGACTCAGGGAGCTCGTCACAGTCGAACGTGACGAAGAGTGTAGGGGTGGGTCTCGAAGCCCCTCCCTGTTTTCTCATCACACGTTCGACCTTGACCGCCCCATGGTCGGCCAGCTCTAGGGTGATGTCCTCAATGGAGTAGTCAACGAGTTCCCTCGCATAAACTACTCCTTTCACAAAGTTCATGGTAGAGTGCGGCGTCACACTCACCGGGGTGCCATGAAGTGTCCGAAGAGCACATACCTTGGCCGCCTCGGCGGGATTCGCCTCATTCGCTAGAAGGCTCCCGTCCGAGAAACGGGTCACTTTCGGCTCTCTACCAATTGCACTAGCTAATCCTCTCCTCTGATGAATCATGTTACCCTTGGACAACATGCTGCCATCAGTGGAGCGAATAACGAGGAAGCGTTTGAAGCCAGCGGGCTCGAAAACGCCAGGTAACCTCTGAATCAGGGGCCCCGATGTCATCGAGACTCCGCCCTGTGCACTCTTGGTATTAGTCTTAGTCAGGGGCTGGGCAACCGGGGGGGCAGAAGGGGCGGATGTGCTGATCTTGGCTTGGTCGCTTGCCAGAGTGGCAGCAGACCCATCCGTCCCCGCGAATGGAGAGGAGCCCCGAGTCTTCGTCGTCTTTTTCTTTGTTGGAGAGGGGGGCGGGAAATGAACCCGCTTCTCACCTCCGCCGGCAGAAGCCCCCATGCCAGATGGGCCGGCCTCAGCCAGGTCCCTCTCCGAAATGGAAAAGGTCCTGGTAGTCGTAGGGGCACCTGTCGGAGGAGATCCCTCTCCTCCTTGTACTGCCTCTGAGCCCTCAGCCGTTTGGAGGACCTTGCATAGGGGCGGATTCGGTGCTTGGCGCCAAGCCCGGATTCTCCCCCATGGAAGGTCCTACCGTTTGAGGCTGGGTCTCCTTACGGACCATGTCTATCACAGGAGAGGCCTCCAGTTGGCCATCCCCTCCCAGGACATTGCAGGTCCCCTTGGTAGCGTCAAGTCTTTTGTGGGGAGGCACAGGCCTTAACCCCGGCAAGGTTTAATATTCTTGCCAGCAGGTCTTTTGCGGGGAACGACCGAAGGGGCCTGGCTTCCCTCTCTCCCCTAAGGGGGTTTGCCCTACCGAGCCGCGGTCGGCAATGGGCTGCCTGCTGGCTTTCTTGGCAGTCCCCCTAGAAAGAAAAGGAGGGACTGCCGCTGGAAATAGGGAGGTGCCCGAAAGCATCTCCAGAGAAAGGGGTGAGGGGGAGTCCCCTTCACCCGTAGGCGTAAGCCTCCTCTCCGGTTAAAGAAATATGGAGGGTCCGCTGCGTAATCACAGGGGGAGGGGACCTCCATTTTTTCGCTGGAGCTGCCCGAGGGCGGCTCCGTCGTCGTTTCAGGGAGTGTTAAAGGAGTTTTGTTTTTTTAGAGATTCATCCATGGGCATGGTGACCCTATTTGTGCTACGGGACGCAATAGCTCACCACCTCTCACAGTTGCCCGCATTACAAGAGGTGCTTACAAGCCTGGCGCCGCCATTTGGGACCACCCCTCCCGCCTGGTGGCCTGGCAGTCCATCGGCATGGCGGCTCCACCTTGAACTCTGCGTAAAAGGATAGATTGTGAAGAGGAGAGGAAAAGGGGGATGTGAGGAAGGTATGGGTGGGGATGAAGCAGGTTGTTAAAAACCCCCATCCCAAACTGGAGCTCAGGGGTTATGGAACGTTGTCCCCTCCCCCCTCAGCCCCGATCCGGGACGGTTGGCTTGAGAAGGTCAGCATCTACCCTGTGAAATTAGAGGCTGACCAAAGAAAGTTGTGGGAGAGGTTGTAGGAAAAGCGAGGAAACATGTGTTTTGAAGGAAGGAAGAGAGGCTAAGCTGGGGCCGGACGGGGGCTGAGTCCAGTCAGCACGTCGGCCAGGATGGCAAATCGCCGCGCCCCTTACGGGGTTCACTACCAGAAACAGGACGATCAAATACCGTTTCGAAGAGAACGAACCTCTGAAGCTGCCAAAGGGTTAAAAGAAGTATCATTGGCTAAATTTTATTGTTACATTAAAATAAAACTGCATAACCTAACAACACTTACTTCGTCCGAGTCCAAATTTCTAGATGGGAATCATGAACGGTGGGACACATTCATTAAACCACATCACGAACATAAGTAGTCTTGCAAAACGCCCAGCTGATCAACCATTTCGACAACGTTCCTCTTACATAGAAAGAATGAAACATTATAATCTTTTATTTTGAGGTGAGAACGTCAACAACTAAAGTATTTGTGGTCGAGAACTTACAACAAAGTGTTAAAAAAAAGTGGAATAGTGACCGATGAGATGGTTGAGGACCAATTTATTATGAACTGGTTGGTAAGATAGTATTTTAACCTGTTTTATTAAAAAAATTATAGTTGCTATTCAATATTATCACAATACTAAAATAACCTCTTAAGAATACGTATAGAAATATAAATTTGTAGTGCTATAAAAATGAAGTTATTTACAATTGGGTGCAATACATTATTACTATAGAAAACAATACCAAAATCATCGATGTGATTTAATCTAATTTGGTTTCATTATTATAAGGAGGTTAATTTAAATCTCGTTTCTCAACGATATTGTCCGCCAACGCGACATACTTACCATGTGACTAGCTTCCGACAAGCTTTCAACATAACAAGTGAATTAGATTAAGATTATAAAAAAAGGGATTAAATTGGATAGGAATAATTAGCACCAAGTCGATTTATGAATACAACATTAGACTCGCTGGCATTCACCGACTCCGTGTTGTTTTCATAAATACAGGCGGTCATAAATAAGACTTTTCGAACGAGAAAATTTCGAAATGTGCATCACGATTCAGCTTTTCTTTGCTCGGCAACACATGATTTGGTTTATTTATAGCCCTTTGGGTTGGGAGATCCGATAGACTCGAATTCCCCCGAAGTCATCCGCGCCACGTAGGAATCAGGAGACGGCTGCTGAAGCTCGTCTGGCTCACGAGGCAATGGAATCGCATTCACATTTCTAGGCGAAACTAGGCGCCGAGCTGACGCTCCTTCCTCACCCTCTCTTTCTGATATAAATTTCTGGAATTGAGTCATTTGGCTTTCCAAAATAATATTAATGGAACCTAGTTCCTTATTTCTCTTCTCTAAAGCGAGGCAGCGCTCCTTCCATAAGGCTACAGTAGAGTCTACTTCTTGGCGATGGTTCATTTTATCTATTTGTTGCACATTCAGCTTAGTCTCTAATTCCCCGATCCGATACATGACAGCTTCCAGGCTCAATTTCTCAGCATTGTACTTGTGTTCCAGTTCTTCAATCTTATGAGTATAAATAGCCTTTTCCGAGGCGAGACTACTAAACTTGGCTTCACACTGAGATTCTCTATATTTTTTTATTTGCTGTTGTAATTCTAACTGAACCTCTCCCATGATTACAATTCGCTTGTTCAAATCTTCCACCTGCGCTTTTAAAGTTGCATTCTCGGACGAGTGGCGGAAATGAATTTTGAGCTGCCGCTGACATTCACGAACTTCACTTTGACAATTCTCGAGATCTTTCATAAGAGACATTTTTTCTTCTCGCAGGGAATCGCACATTTCGCGCAGATGATCCCGTTGACAAGCAGCTTTCGACCGTTTCTCTTGGGCATCCAATAATGCTTTCTTTTCTACCATTTCGCCAATCATCTTTTCCTGGATCTTATTCTTTTCCTGTAACTTGAGAATATTTTGCTGCATGGCCACCATCTCTTCCTTCATAGCGGCCTTCTCTCTGCGAAGTCCGATATCCCTTTCTTGGAGCAGATGCAGCTTCTTAATTTTACCGAGTAACCTTCGGTTGCGCTCTGCATGAACTTCTCTCTTGTACCGCTCTAGAATTATGAGGCAGTGCATGCCTCGCAAGTGACTCTTTGCTTTATCGTCCAAGTTTGGGATCGGAATATTCCACCCAGTTTCCTGACATGGGGGTGGATCGTTGTTACAGCAGTATTCTATGAACTTGTCCAAAACTTGATACGGTGATGGCTTCTCCTTTTCTCTGTTCTCTCTCGCCTCTTTGGTGCGATTGTGCGAAGAAAACATCAGCACGTCGAGTAACTGCTCGTAGGGATCGACCGGAGACTCTTCCGTTTGCGTGGCGGCTTCGACAGTCTTAACTGGCGCTTTAACAGGTGAGAGGGAGAGGGACGAGATGGTGTATTCTCGATTCGGGATCGACGACGGGAGAACGAACTCATCTGTAGATAAATTGGGATAAGATCGACTTTTATGCCTGGTTCTCGGACTAATTACTTTGGCTTTCACAGGGGAAACGCCTGCCTTTGGGTTCATGTCATTCAACAAAGCTATATTTGGGGGTGGACCACACTGACTTAGAAACCGCAACCGGTTCGTTTTAACAGTTTTAATCAGTTCGGTCATCGATTGTCTGCAAGGAACGCCGAGGCCCTCGTCATTCGCAGGCTCAGAATCATCGGAATTCTTCCTAACCAGTTCTGCCGCGGTCTCTGAATTATCTCTAATATTTGGTATAGAATTCTCAAATTTTTCTTCGTTGCAGAGTTCCTTTCCCAAGAAAAGAGGATCCAATTCCCCCTTTAGTTCGCACATTCCAAAACGCCGGACTTTGCATTTTGGTTTTACATCAGTGTCCTCCGTTTGAGTTTTGCAGTCTTGGCCCATTTTCCTACATATAGGTTCGGCGGAAGCGGGGCTCTCACACTCGTCTGATATCGTTATTTTTACGTTCGAAATACTAGTTTCTAACGATTTACGAGTTTCAGACACCTGGAGGATATTGGTTACAGCCTCTTCCTTTTTCTTTTCGATTCGCTCTCGCTGAATTCCCTGCAACATATTCTGCAAAAGGTCAGACTTTCCAGATCGCAAAAGTATGTCTTGACTGTGTTTAGATGGAAATCTCAATTGGGGGACGTCTCTCCTTCTGGGAGAGAGAGGGGAAGGGGGAAGGCGGGTTTCCGGGGCCGGTTCGCTGAGAGACGTTTTCAGTTTTGGAAGTCGCTGGGACAATGTTCTTAGGTCGTGTCTGGCAGGAAGATCAAAGGGAGACGGAGACGTAAACGGAGTAGTTTCTGGAGTAGCTTCGATGGCAGCTTCTGGTGGCGATTCACCAATCCGAGTGGACTGGTTGCCAAGCAACTGGAATGGGTAATCTGACGTGTGGGGCACGGGCGTATTGATGGTTCTCGGTGATTGAAGAGCACCGGGAGACCAAAAATTGCTTTCAGATGAACAAAGAATAATATATTCGCTAGGTTCAGGTACAGAATCACAAATACTTTGTCGTTTAGAGCTGCTAAAATACATTTCTTCGCAAATTTCTTGCAAAGGTTCCAAGCAAAGTTTGGCACACTCGTGAATAAGATCACATGGCTCAAGGCCAACCCATCTGCTCTTGGAGAGCTCGCTCTCATTTGTTTCAGAAACAAGAAGTGGATGGAATCGAACCCTCTCAAGCATAGGTAAAAGCGTGTTAAGAAACCAAGACTTATTGGCTCGTCTAGTCGTATTGTCTCTCATAAAACCTAACAAGTTGATTGGAAAAAGTGCATATAACCTATGAAAAAGAGAAGAAACAGCGACTTGCAAGTAAGGTTTCAAAGCACTATCATGCTGTCGAGTTGGTGTCCAATGGGCCAATTTCCAGAAACAATCAAAAATCTTTAAAAGAAACTTGGTCAGTTCCAGAGGCAAAGCAGGAAGAAGTAAAACTAGTACAATGACTCCGCTGATTAACACATTAATGTCGGATTCCCGCGACGGGGAGAGGACATCCAACAAGTCTTTCAACACAGCACTTGGAATTTTGTAAAACCAAATTGGAGGAGGATTCCGGCTCACAGCATACAGTAGCAGGCTAACGTGCCGAAACTGGTCGCCGCTGCTCTTTATTCCCCCACAGATCTTCTCTAGGAAGTATTTTCCATGTAGCTCTGGAGCGCCCATCAGCAGATCCAGTATGTGCTTGCTGGAAAATATAGAAATTTGAACTAATGCAGACACAAATAACTTGTTTGAAAGAAAATAATAATACTAGGGAAGGGAAAGAAAAATTCACGAGCAAGACATTTACCTTCTGTTTATCATTAAATATCTATAGATTTCTTTGAAAAATAGAAAAAGTGAAATGTAAAATAATAAAAACTTGAGTATTAACTTTAGAGGAATGGGAAAGTTACGATAACCCTTAATATATCCGGAGAATAACTTTTCTTTTCTTTCTTGTATAGAAAGGCGGAAAATGAATGAATGGGAACACTATTACTTGTTTGGGCTGGGAGAAGTTTGAAAGATGAGAGTCGTGTTGTTTGTGTAGTAAATAAAAAAGGGATGGAGCTTGTATCAGAGTTTAGTCAGGTTTTTCAATTTAATGTAGATATATTCCTGCGTTCTGCATTGAGTGTTGGCTGTCTTTGCAATTTTGTAAAAATTTAGGAGCTCATCTGGCGACTGCCTACTAAGGCAAAAGTCGCCGTACTCACCATATTAAAAAACAAATATGTAAATAACAACGATAAAAAAGGTCAAAAGCTAAAAAAAAAACCGAATAAAAGAAAAGCAAAAGGCAACAAGAAGGAAGCGCGCTCCAGCGTCGGGGGTAGGCCCACCGAGCCCCGGCGAAGGAACATGCGACTCACAACGAAGTCAAATAAGGTGGAGGCGGAGAGCCTCCTCAAAAAAAAAGGTCGTATAGTCCGCAAGTCCGTGTGCACGAACCAATCCTGAGTCCAAGGAAAAAGCGCTAGCGACCTCGGGTAACGTGCGCGGAGATGACCCAGACTGGGACACTCAACAATAATGTGCCGAAGTCTGGGAAACGACGCAGTCGTCACAATAAGGCGCAGGCGAGCGCTCTATCAAATGGCGGTGCATCGAATTCGGAGAAGACAGAAAACAACTTTAAGCCGTCGCGGAATTAGAGGGGAGGGGGGGGGCATGGGAACAGTAGCGGCGCAATTGCACTGTAGTAAGGTTTTTCTTTCGCCTCAACTCACCTGTACCCACTCTAATGTTGGCCTTTTATTTCAGGTTCCAGGGAAGGACAAGTGCCTGGAAGCAGTATTGGACCTCCGTCTTTTGCTGAAGACTTGGTCCTTTCCCTCCCACAGGTCGTGAATGAGAATTTGAAAAAAAAAAGTAATTGTGAAACAGTTGAAATTTTTAAAAAACAAAACATTTAGTTTCAAAGTGCACAAAGACAAGCTGAGCTGGCCGGACAGCCAGGCGTGTATAGGTAGGAATGTTTTGTGTGTATGTGGTGTGTATATGAGCTAGGGAAGGAGGATATATAACATCAAGGAGTAATTTTTTCCCTCTCCTTTTCCAGCTCCGAAGGTACCGCTGACTGCTCTCATTTCGGATTGAGGAAGGAGTCGAGGAGCGTGGAGACGGCCACAGGGCAAATAAATTAGTGGCCACAAAGTCGCGGCGGCTTGTAGTCGTGGTTGAGCCAAAACCACATTTGAGTGGGCGAGTGAGGTCGCGAGGTCGTGTGTAAACCTTTCTAAATATCACCTTATTTAAGGTCCAGATTAATTTCTTGTATGCGCTTATTCTTAAATGAGTGTTTTCTTGTTTATTCTGTATATATGTGATTGTATTGGGTCATAATCATCATATTCGTTTAGAGTCCGCACTTTCCCTCTGTCCATGATTTTCTCTTCATCGTCTTCCTCTACAGATTTCCTTCGGGTCTTCTTCGCTCTGCCTTTAGGTCGTCTTCCCTGCACCTCCATCCCAAACGCTCTCATCAAAATGTGCCCCTCTCTTTTTCTAATATATATATATATATATATATATATATATATATATATATATATATATATATATATATATTGAAGTTTTGTTTTTCCAAGAAAATAGAGTCATAACGTTTCCTTGAGCCTACTTCCGATCTAGCGGGCATCTCATTAGCGAGTGAGCAGACCATTGTGGCGGGTGGTTTCCGGGATCGTCTGCTACAACATAGCTTGGCCTCCAAATAGGAAAGGTCGTTAGATTTGGAGGAGTAGGGACAATTATTGTCCAATTTATTTGCCCTTATAGGAAGAATAAAATACAAAATAAACTAAAATGGAGAGAGGTACGAGTATGGAATTGGAGTTGAAGCGATTGTGTGATGTGTTGCGTCAGAAAGAAGGTGAGAATGCGCAGCTGAGAGGAGAACAACTGTTTAAAAAGGAAAATGGAAGTTATGGTGGAAGAAGGAATCAGGGGGATAGTGAAAGTCGGATTGAGGAGAAGATGTCAGCGCAACTGGAAATGAAAATAGAGAATAATTGGGCAAGGTTGAGAGAAGAGAAAATTGGTGAAATTAGTATCATCCAATATAGATGAGCCGCCAGTCAGTAAAAAGGAAAGAAGACTTCTAAGAAGCGACAGAGGAACGGAATATTACAGAAATTCTCTGCACTCGACTATCAAAAGAAATGAGAGATCCGAGTGTGAGAGAGAAAGCGAAGGAAGTGAAAGGGGATTCTATATTTTTTTTTTTAATGAGCCCATCTGGCGAGTGCCTGCTAGGGAATAAGTCGCCGTACACGACACAGCCTATTAAGAAACAAATAATATATAAATAACATATATAAATATCAAATAGCAACGCTAAAAAGGACAAGGGCTAAAAAAAAAGCAAGAAAACGAAGATAAGTCAAATAGAGGGGAGGAAGCCAGTGTACACGAACTCGTCCCGAGTATGAGACAAGCGGTAGCGACCCAGAGGTAACGTGCACGAATATAGCCCAGACTGGGACATTCACCAAGAATGTGCCAAACAGTCTGGGGCACAACGTAGTCTTGACAGTAGGGCGCAGGCGGGCACTCCATCAAATGGCGGTTAGTCCCGCGAGTGTGTCCAATTCGGAGACGACAGAAGGCAACCTGAAGCCGTCGCGCAAGGGGGGGGGGGCAATGGGAACAGACGCGGAGCAATGGCACGCAACTAAGTTCTCTCTACTGTTTCCCATCTTCTTTGCCAGGCAGCCCGTATTCCTGCCATGTAGTCGGTGTGAGGAAGTGCGAAGCGCCGGTCTGGTCGCTCAGTCCTCGCGCAGTCTTTAGCGCCCTCATTCCCCGCAATTCTTACATGTCCTGGAACCCAGCAGAAGATAATCTGGAATTCCGATGCCCGGTGTGTCGTCACGGATATCGCGAGCCAAGAGATGCGGAGATTCAAATTCCACGAAATCACTCCGGGCGCTTTGTGAATCGCTATAAATCGAAATCCGGTCTCCGAACCGGTCACGTGGCGTTATTTTTCGTACCGAGCGGTGTATTGCAAGCAGTTCGGCCGCGAAGACGAGCGGCGCCTTCCTGATTGCAAACAGAGGGGATACGGCGTGGAAGCCGACCCCCTCGTGGGACTTGGAGCTATTCGTATACACTGGCACGGTTCCAGGGTGACATGAAGTGTGCTCAGAAAAGAGCGAACGCAATACTCTAGTCGCTGTATAAGCTTTGGGAGCAGAGGCGTGGTAACAAATAGTCAAAGGTGGTACTCTCCAGGATGGCGTTCTGGGCAGAACCAGGGGCGCCACCGGCTCGAGAGCTATACCGAGCTCTCGAAGGAGTTTCCTAGCCCTTAGGGTGTGATTGGCGTATCTCGGCACCGTCAAATCAGCTGCGGATGCAGTAAGAGCTATCTCGTCCGAGGGAGGCACCGTGGTCGCGCGTACAGGCACCTGTACGGCGAACAGAGTGGCATCTCTCCAGCATCGAAAAGTAGGCTCTCATTAGGGGAAGTGCGAAAGGAACCGGTCGTCAAACGAAGCCCGGTATGTTGGATCGAGTCCACCTTCCGCAATACACGCTCAGCTGCGGAGGTATAAAACTCGCATCTGTAGTAGTTTCGAATGAACAAAGGATCAATAAAAAAGTAAGGCAGTAGTCAGATCACCACCCCAGGCGCTGAACGTCACGGAACGAAGAATATTCATGTCGCGGGTACAAGAGACCCTAAGACTGCGAATATGAGCCTCTCAGGTCAGGCGTCGGTCAAATCAAAGACCAAGGAAACGGTGCGATTCCACCATTTCCAGGCGAACCCCATTTAGAAAAAAATCTGGGTCAGGGTGGAGCCGTGGATGGCGGCACAAGTGCACCACCTTAGTCTTGGACAACGAAACCCGAGCCTGTGCGCGTCAGGATAGCGAAAGATTCGGTTCAATGCCCGTTTGAGTGGACGCTGCAGAGTTGGTATCTGGGTCAGGCTAGAGAGATCCAAATGTCATCCACGGAGAGCGTAGCGAGAATATCTTCCGATAGCACAGAGGTATTGCCGTTGATGCTCTGGGCAAAGAGTGCCACCCTAAGGACACTTCCCTGCTCAATTGAGGTGGAGAGGGCTCCCCCCCCCCACATCTGTACGAGGAATCGACGATCTCACAAAAATTCAGATATAAAGATTGTAAGGCGTCCTCTCGCCCCCGTCGTGTGGAGAGTCTCCATGATACTGTATCGCCTTGCGGTATCAAAGGCCTTCCCCAGATCGATAAACACCGTGGCGTAGTGCTGTCTACGAAGGAAGGCCTCGCAGACGGCGTTTTCCAGTCAGTCATAGCAGAGCATCCAACGCCGAATGGAACTTGCGGAAGAGAAAACTGTGCACAAGACAGGTAGCCTCCGATGTCGAGGAAAAAAGTAATCTAGCATTTAGCAATTTCTCTATCAACTTGCATACGAAGAAGGTAAGAGAGATTGGGTGCAAACCGGTCAGGGTGGAGTGATCTCTCACAGGTTTGCGAAAAGCGAGCATAGTAGCGATTCGCCTAGTTTGGGAGGAGACCCTCTACCCAGATCATGTTGAACAAATCTAATAGAAAAGCTATGCCTCGCTCACCCAGGTGTCGAAGCATGGCGTACGGGACATCGCCCGGACCAGGGGCGGTGTCCGCGCACGAAGCGAGAGCGGAATACAACTCATTCAATGTAAACTTATCGTTTAAGGGTTTTCCGCCTCTGGAGGTAAAATCCAGTTAGCGGCCTTCCGAGACATCACGAGGCACAATGAATGCTGGCGGAGCAGCATCGGGGATAGAGAATGCGGAGAAAGCGGTTGCAAATTAGTCCGTCACATACCGGATTGTGGTCCCATTCTCCTGGGGAACGGGGGTATTGCGAGAACTTGCCCAGAATCCCTTTGACTCTCGTTCATACACAAGGCTAGAGGAGTCTTCCCGGTAAGTGATGATGCATGCTAGCCAGGAAGAGGTGCGGGTGTGCTTCGAAACATACCGGAACCTAGCCCTTGCTCTATTATATTCACCGACAGTGAAATCGTTCAGGTGGCGCTTATAGGCATAACTCTTCTGTTTGAGGGCCGCTTCACACTCAGCTGACCACCACGTAAGCGGTCGGCGTCCAAAACCGACGACCACTACCATGGTCAAGGACATCCCCAACTCAAAATCAGGATGTGCATACGGAGAGCACAAAGATAGATCAAGACAGGAAAATGAAGTGGTTCTCGGGCAGTGATGTGTAAACTCATCCACATTTAAGACACCATCTCCGGCTCGTCGATCAGGTTGACCCAGGCTGGGATTGATCGAGTAGTCTCCTCAGAGAAAAGGCCTCGGCAACCGTGCCACGATACGGCGGAAGTCTCCCACGTCGAAATCGGATGACGGTGGAATATACGCGGAAATAACAGTATACCTCCCATCTAGGTGCAGCTCAACAGCTACTGCTAGAAAGGAGGTATCTAAAGCGAAGAAAAAGACAGACAACATGCTGGGTGAAAATCGCGCATCTTTCTGCCCGGCCCCAAGGTGATGTCATCTATGGATTAGTCCAAGAGTTCTCTTGCATAATACACTCCTTTCACGAAGTTCATGGTAGAGTGCGGCGTCACACTCACCGGCGTGCCATTAAGTGTCCGAAGGGCACTAATCATGGCCGCCTCCGAGCAACGGGTTACCTTCGGCTCTCTACCAATCAGGCTAGCTAGTGCTCTATTCTGATCGGAGATGTTGCCATTGCCCAACATGCTGCCATCAGTGGAGCGAATAACCAGAAAGCATTTGAAGCCAGAGGGCTCCAAAACGCCAGGTAGTCTCTCAGTGGGGAGGCCCTGACGTAATCGAGACTCCACCCAGTAAACTTGCGACTTTGGTCTTGGAAAAGGACCCCCCACTCGTGGGCGCCGCGGGTCCAAGATCCTGCCAGATGGGGCTGGGTCACCGGGACCATGTCCATCTTAGGGGGGGGGAGGGGGGGGCTCATCAAGACATCACCCATCTTATTCAAGGAACTTTGTCATGTCTATAGCTGGCGAACCGGCATCCGTCGGTGAGAGGGGGACAGGTAGGCTGACCGCCTGTAGACTTGAGATGCATGACTGCAGGATGTAACCCTTTTGCTCCCAATATGACATCATCAATAGTTATCTTCATAATTTTACTTATAAAGCGTCCAATGAGTTTGTGGCATCAAAGTGTTTTCATGGGTTGCCAATGGGGAACTTAGCATGTTTGATTTGTTTGCTTATACGGTGTCATCTGAGGATACAAAGTAGTTTTGACTCTCAATGCCATTGGGATCAGTGCACTATACGCAGATATTTAACAGATGAACAGAATAAGGTAAGCATAGTTTTCATTTCCATTTCTATTTTATTATAGAAGAAAGTTTATAGATGAGATTAGAATGTTGGTTAGACCTTCAGCATATAATTTGTAGGTGCAAAGTTTTTCTAACTTACGTGATTCCATGTGGCATCCTTGAACTTTTCATAAGTATTAGTATAAAGAAAAAAATTTATCCAATTTTCTGAGACTAATTTTTTTAAGAGCTCATCTGGCGAATACCTACTTGTGCATTAGTCGCCGTATTAAAAACTGCCTAGTACTAGGCTACTTTTAGCAGTCTCCACAGTAGGGTGATGGTGAGCGCTCCATCAAATGGTCATGCGTCCCGCGAGTGTGCCCAATTCAGAGAAGAGAGAAAGCAACCTGAAGCCTCGGCGGCATTGGGGAGTAGGTCCATGGGAACAGTCGCGGCGCAATGGCGCGCAACTTTCAGTTCCCTTCGAACGTCTCCCATCTTCTTTGCTAAGAATCCCGTATTCCTGCCATGTAGTCTGTGTGAGGAAGAGAGAAATGCTGGTCCAGTTGCAGAGTCTTCGCGGACTCTTTGGCGCCCTCATTCTCCGCAATTCCTACATGTCTAGGAACCCAACATCAGCCCGGCCCTTCAAAACCGTAGCGTTACGGATATCGCGAACCAAGGGATGCGGAGATTCCAATGCCCCGAGAGCACTCAGGGCGCTTTGTGAGTCGCTATAGATCACAATCCGGTCTCCGAACCGGGCACGTTCGGAGACTAGCTCGGCCGTGAGGACAGATGCAGCGCCTGGAAGAGCCCCGCTGAATTCAAACAGAGAGGATACAGCGAGGAAGCCGACCCCCTCTTGGGACTTGGAGCCATCCGTATACACTGGCACAGTTCCAGAGTGGTGGCACGAGGTGTGCTCCAATTTTTTTTTTAATTATTATTATTTAAGGGGCTATCTGGCGACTGCCGACTTAGGCATAAGTCGCCGTAAACAAACAGCCTAGTTCTAGGCTACTTTAAAAAAATTGAACAGGAAACAACAATAAAAAGAAATAACAATAACAATAACAAAGCAATAGCAAAAACAATAACAAAGCAATAGCAACAATTAAACCTGGTTAAATGAAAGGGAGAAGGCCGGCCTCCCCGAGTACAAGGGACAGGAGGTAGCGACCCCGCCCATCCCGGTACCGGGACAGGTGTCGTGCGCGAAGATCACCCAGACTGGGACATTCGACAAGAATGTGCCGAACAGTCTAGGGGACGACGCAGTCGTTGCAATAGGGCGCAGGCGAGCGCTCCATCAAATAGCGATGCGTCACACGTGTGCCCGATTCGGAGACGACAGAAAGCAACCTGAAGCAGCCGCGGCATTGGGGGATAGGTCCATAGGAACAGTCGCGGCGCAATGGCACGCAACTTTAAGTTCCCTTCGACCGTCTCCCATCTTCTTTGCCAAGCAGTCCGAAGAGCTGCCCGTATTCCTGCCATGTAGTCGGTGTGAGGAAGAGCGAAACGCTGGTCCGGTCGCAGAGTCCTCGCGGATTCTTTGGCGCCCTCATCGGCGCGCTCATTCCCCACAATTCCTACATGTCCAGGAACCCAGCAGAAGATAATCTCGACATCTGCCCGGCTCGCCAAAACCGTGGCGTCACGGATATCGCGAACCAGGGGATTCGGAGATTCCAATGCCCCGAGAGCACTCAGGGCGCTTTGTGAGTCGCTATAGATCACAATCCGGTCTCCGAACCGGGCACGTCGCGTAATCTCCCGTACCGAGTGGTGTATTGCCACCAGCTCGGCCGTGAAGACAGACGCAGCGCAGCGCCTGGTAGAGCCCCGCTGACTTCAAACAGAGGGGATACGGCGTGGAAGCCGACCCCCTCTTGGGACTTGGAGCCATCCGTATACACTGGCACGGTACCAGCGCGACACGATGTGTGCTCCAAAAAGGTCGAACGCAATACTCCCGGCGTAGTACAAGCTTTGGGAGCAGAGGCGTGGCGACAAATAGCCAAATGTGGTACCCTCCAGGGTGGCGTCCTGGGCAGAACCAGAGGCGCCACCGGCCCGAGAGCTATATCTACCTCTCAAAGGAGTTTCCTGGCTTAGGGTATGACTGGAGTCTCTCGGCGGCATATGCACCATCGAGATCAGGTGCGGATGCAGTGAGAGCTGTGCGACTGAGGGAGGCGCCGGGATCGCACCTACAGGCGGAGGATGCACTGTACACGGCGTAGAGTGAGTAGCATCAACCCAGCATCGACTAGTATGCTCTCAATGGGGGAAGTGAGGAAGGCATGGGTCGCCAGGCGAAGGCCGTTGTGGTAGATCGAATCCACCTTCCGCAATACACGCTCGGCTGCGGATGCATGAAACTCGCCGCCGTAGTCGAGCTTCGAACGAACAAAGGATCGATAAAAAAGTAAGGCAGTAGCCCTATCAGCGCCCCAAGCACTGAACGTCACGGAACGGAGAATAGCCATGGCGCGGGTACAAGAGACCCTAAGGATGCGAATATGAGCCGTCGGTCAAATACAAGACCAAGGAAAGGGTACGATACAACTACTTCCAGGCATATTCCATTAAGAAAAGTGTGGGGCAGGGTTGAGCCGTGGATGGCGGCAGAAGTGCACCACCTTAGTCTTGGCCAAAGAAAACCGAAACCTGTGCGCTTCGGCATAGCGAGAGACGCGGTTCAATGCATGTTGGAGTCGACGCTCCAGAGTTGGCATCTGGGCCACGCCAAAAGAAATAGAATGGTCGCCCACATAGGGCGTATCGAGAACATCTTCCGGTAGCACGGAGGTAATGCCGTTGATGCTCAGGGCAAAGTGTGCCACACTGACGACACTTGCCTGCGGGACAGCCTCTTCGTGCTCCATTGGGCCGGAGAGGGCTCCCCACCCTACGCGGAATCTACAATTTCGCCAAAATTCAAATATTAACATTGGGAGGCATCCCCTCACCCGATCGTGTGGCGAGTCTCCATGATACCGTATCGCCATGGGGTATCATAGGCATTCTCCAGATCGAAAACCACCGTGACGTAGTGCTGTCTACGAAGAAAGGCCTCCCAGACGGCATTTTCCAGTCGGAGCAGAGCATCCGACGTGGAGTGGAACTCTCCGAAGCCGCACTGTGCAGAAGACATGGCTCCGCTGTCAAGAAAAAAGGCTAATCTAACATTTACCAATTTCTCCATCAACTTACACACGCAAGAGGTTAGAGAGAATGGGCGGAAATCGGCCAGAGTAGAGTGATCTCAACCCCGGTTTGCGAAAGGCGAGCACAGTAGGGATTCGCCAAGAATCTGGAAGGAGACCCTCCACCCAGATCCTGTTGAACAAATCTAACACAAAGGACATGCCTCACTCACCCAGGTGTCGAAGCATGGGGTACGGGACATCGTCCGGACCATGGGCGGTGTCACGCACGAAGCAAGAGCGGAGCGCAACTCACTCACAGTAAACTTGTCGTTGAAGGGTTCTCCGCCTCTGGAGGTAAAGTCCAGTCGGCGGCTTTCCGCGACTCACGACATGCATTGAATGATGGCAGAGCAGCATCCCGGCTAGAGAATGCAGAGAAAGCGGACGCGAAGGATTCCGCCACGGACGCGGGGTCTGAGATTGCAGTCCCATTATCCAGGAGAACGGGAGAGGGGTCCTGCAAGAACTTGCTCTGAATCCTTCTGAGTCTCTTCCACACCTCTGCTAGAGGGCATTTCACGTTAAGTGAAGACACGTATCCACGCCAAGAAGAGGAGCGAGCGTGCTTCGAAATATAACTGAAGCTAGGACTAGCTGGAAGAAATTCACAGACAGTGAAATCGTTCGGGTGGCGCGTATAGCGCATGTAGGCATAACGCTTCTGTTTGAGAGCCGTCTCACACTCGGCCGACCACCACGGGAGTGGTCGGCGTGCAAAACGGGCAGACGTTCTGGGAATAGTAGTCTAGTCAAGGCTACCAGAGAAGAACTCATCTGACTCATCTACAGACCTAAACTCTTCGACCGAGATAAAGAATTCGGTCATTTCCAGAAATGCAGGCCACGGCGCCCGCGCCAAGGACCACCAAGGTGGGCTCTCAGGCGGCAGCTGCCCTGAAAATGATATTTGAATGGGAAAGTGATCACTATGATAGAGGTCATCGACCCCCCCTCCCCCAATTAAAATCAGGCTGTGCATCTGGATAGCACAGAGATAGATCTAGGCAAGAAAATGAAGCAGTTCTTGGGCAGTGATGCGTAAACTCATCCACATTTAGGACACCTATCTCAAGCTCTTCGATCAGATCAGCAAGGACTTGTCCCCTGGGATATAGTGAGTAGTCTCCCCAAAGAGGATGTCTGCCATTCAGATCTTCAAGCAAGAGAAAGGGCCTCGGCAACCGTGCCACGAAGCGGCGAAGTCGGCTGACGGTGGAATGTACGCAAAAATAACAGTATACCTCCTATCCAGGTGAAGCTGCACAGCCACTGTCTGAAAGGAGGCATCTAAAGTGAAAAGAACGGAGATATGGTGCCGGGTGTAAACCGCACATCCCCCATCCCAGCCCCAATCTCGTGGTGATGGGGTCGCAAAACCCTTATACCCCGGGAGGGCGAAAGGGGCACGCACCTAGCATGGTCTGCTGCAATGGGGAACGGGAAGAGACTAGCCTCCGCAACTCCTGCCAGTTGGCCAGGAGCCCATGGCAATTCCATTGAAGGAATATGCCCTCCAGGCCTAGCTCGGAGGAGACGCGGGGACCCTCTTCGAACAGAAAACCCTCACAGGAGTGGCCGCACGCTTCCCGGAGGCGGAACCCCGGGCGTTGTTGGTCGGACAATGTGCTGAAGTCGCCGTTGCTTTCAATGACTTATTGGGGGCAGTTGGGCTCGCCATGCTAGTCTTTTCCTCCCTCGCCTCGAAACCTGAGGCGGGCATTGCGGCTTCGGGGGCAGGGGGGACTCTTTTCGAGGATCCACCTTCTCCGAGCCACTCGGCACACCACTAGGCATGGGCGAAGGAGCCGAAGCTCCTTTGATACCGTCCTCCTTTCGGGGGACAGCTTTGGGAACCCTCGGAAGATGGCTTGGTGACCAACTTCAGGGGTGTTGCCTCCTGCAAGTCTAACGACTCAGAGGCGCGTGGCCGTTTCGCCTTACGGGAAACGGTCACGCTGGGGAAAGGTGGGGTGAGCCCTGGATGGGAATAAGACGTCCCAGGCAGAACCGGGAGCGCCAGGACCAAGTCCTTAGCCTCACGGAATGATAGTCGATCCTGGGCGTGAACGGCCAGGATTTTTTTTCTCAAGGATATGCACCACATTGCTTCGAAGAAGCGGGGTGCAGTTCTCCGCAATTGACACACTTGACCACACACGATTTGGACTTAGCGTGTGCGGCCTTGGAGCAATTTACACATACTTCGCCTGATCCCGACTTTGCACATCTACATTAGCGATTCGTATGGCCGAAGCGGTGACAGTAATAGCACCTCCGGGACAGTGGCACGAATGCCTCTACGCGGTAGCTGTACCAACCGGAATGCACCGACTCTGGGAGCTTATCACAGTCGAAAGTGACGAAGAGTGTAGGGGTGGGTCTCTAGGCCCTTCCCTGTTTTCTCATCACACGCTCGACCTTGACCGCCCCATGGTCGGCCAGCTCTAAGGTGATATCTTCTATGGAGTAGTCCACGAATTTCCTCGCATAAACTACTCTTTTCACAAAGTTCATGGTAGAGTGCAGCGTCACACTCACCGGGGTGCCATCAAGTGTCCAAAGAGCACTTATCTTGGCCACCTCGGAGGAATCTACTGCATTTGCCAGAAGGCTCCCATCCGAGAAACGGGTCACTTTCGGCTCTCTACCAATTACACTAGCTAATGCTCTCCACTGATGGATCATGTTGCCCTTAGCCAACATGCTGTCATCAGCAGGATCAAAAATGCCAGGTAACCTCTGAATGAGGGGCCCCAACATAATCGAGGTTCCACTCTGCGCCCCTTTTGGTCCTATTTGGGATTCCTCGCCCACTCGAGCGGCGAGGCCAGACGTGCCGATTTTGGCTTGGTCGCTTTCAAGGATGTTAGGGGCATCGTCTGTTCCCGCTGGTATGCATCAGGGAGCATGTCTATCTCAAAGGGGGCGGGCCTCCATTTGGCCATCTCCCTCCATGACATCACAGGTCATGTCAGTTTTGTCCATATTCTTTGGGGAAGCATAGGCCTTCAACCCCGCTAGATTTAATATTTTGGCTTTTAGGTCTTTAGAGGGAAGCAGCATATGGGGCCATTCTTCCCTCTCCCCCCTAAGGGCGTTTGCCCTACTGAGCTGCTGGTTATGGGCTGCCTGCTGGCTTTCCTGGCAGTCCCCTGTGAAAGCAAAGGCAGGACTGCCAGATTTGAGATGGAGTCACGTGGTGGCTTCAAGGAAGGGGGTGAGGGAAAGTCCCCTGCACCCTTAGGCACTGCAGAGGAGTAAGCCTCCTCTCGGGTTGAAGAGCTATGGAGGGTCTCCTGGGAAACAACAGGGGAGGGGGACCCTTCCATTTTCTCTGTGGAGCTGCCCGAGGGTGGCTCCGTTGTTCTTTGAGGGAAAATGGGGAGAGATTTTTGTTTTTGTAAGTTTTCATTCATGGGTATGGTGACCCTTTTTCTGACAGGAAGCAAACGCTCATTACCCCTTGCAGTAGCCCGCTCTGCAAGGGGTGTGCATGAGCCTAAGAGCCAGGTGCCACAATTTAGAGGCTGACCAGAGAAAGATGTGGCAGAGGTTGTATGAAAAGCGAGGAAACAGATTGGGGGGGGGGGGAGACAAGTGTTCTAAAGGAAGGAGAAGAGGCTATGCTGGGCTCGGACCGGGTGCTGAGTCCCATCAGCATGGCAGCTAGGATGGCAAATAACTAGGTTTTCGTTTGTCTATAACCATACAAACTTTGTTATTTGATATAAGTACTTTGTTTACACACACACATTATATATATATATATATATATATATATATATATATATATATATATCATATATATTTGTGTGTTGAAGTGTATGTATGTACAGTGCTTGACAAAAATTTAGACAGGGTGAGCAGGCTTGGACTAAATTTATGTCTAAAAAAAGAATGGTATAGCTGAGGGTGATTTAATTTAGTCAGAAGTTTGGGCCGGCTGCATGAAGTCACTACATCCCTGTTTCCCACTCAGCCTGCCAGCATATGCTCAGTGTCGGCTTGGCTGCAGTAGTGAGGACTGCGCTGTTGTATTCTCCTGACCAACGCCATTTTGTGACTGGGTTTTTTGTACTTTAGGAGTGTTTGTGACCTTATTATGGAGAAAGAGAGGGTTATTGTATGAAACTATTGTCCAGATTATCGGTCTCAAGGAGGCCAGTAAGCAAACTAAGGAAATAGCCAACCAACTTAAAATAAGTGATCGTGTTGTGAGGCATTTTTTTTTTTTATTTAAGGGACTATCTGCGACTGCCGACTTAGGCATAAGTCACCGTAAACAAACAGCCTAGTTCTACACTACTTTAAAAAATTGAACAGGAAACAACATTAAAAAGAAATAACAATAACAAAGCAATAACAAAAACAATAACAAAAACAACAACAACAATTAAACCGGGTTAAATGAAAGGGAGAAGGCCGGCCTTCCCCCAAAAGTCAACAAGTCCACCAGTCAAAGTGCACGCACTCGTCCCGAGTGCAAGGGACATGCGGTAGCGACCCCGCCCATCCCGGTACCGGGACAGGTGTCATGCGCGAAGATCACCCAGACTGGGACATTTGACAAGAATGTGCCGAACAGTCTGGGGGACGACACAGTCGTTGCAATAGGGCGCAGGCGAGCGCTCCATCAAATAGTGATGCGTCACACGAGTGTGCCCGATTCGGAGACGACAGAAAGCAACCTGAAGCCGCCGCGGCATTGGGGGATAGGTCCATGGGAACAGTCGCGGCGCAATGGCACGCAACTTTAAGTTCCCTTCGACCGTCTCCCATCTTCTTTGCCAAGCAGTCCGAAGAGCTGCACGTATTCCTGCCATGTAGTCAGTGTGAGGAAGAGCGAAACGCTGGTCCGGTCGAAGAGTACTCGCGGATTCTTTGGCGCCCTCATCGGCGCGCTCATTCCCCGCAAGTCCTACATGTCCAGGAACCCAGCAGAAGATAATCTCGACATCTGCCGGGCTCGCCAAAACCGTGGCGTCACGGAATTCGCGAAGATTCCAATGCCCCGAGAGCACTCAGGGCGCTTTGTGAGTCGCAATAGATCAAAATCCGGTCTCCGAACCGGGCACGTCGCGTAATCTCCCGTACCGAGTGGTGTATTGCCACCAGCTCGGCCGTGAAGACAGACGCAGCGCCTGGTAGAGCCCCGCTGACTTCAAAAAGAGGGGATACGGCGTGGAAGACGACCCCCTCTTGGGACTTGGAGCCATCCGTATACACTGGCACGGTACCAGCGCGACACGATGTGTGCTCCAAAAAGGTCGAACGCAATACTCCCAGCGCAGTACAAGCTTTGGGAGCAGAGGCGTGGCGACAAATAGCCAAATGTGGTACCCTACAGGGTGGCGTCCTGGGCAGAACCAGGGGCGCCACCGGCTCGAGAGCCATATCTACCTCTCGAAGGAGTTTCCTGGCCCTAAACCCAAAGGGCTTAGGGTATGACTGGCGTCTCTCGGCGGCATAGGCACCATCGAGATCAGCTGCGGATGCAGTGAGAGCTGTTGGCGACTGAGGGAGGCGCCGGGCTCGCGCGTACAGGCGAGTGATGCACTGCACGCGGCGCAGAGCGAGTGGCATCTCCCTAGCATTGACCAACAGGCTCTCAATGGGGGAAGTGCGGAAGGCACCGGTCGCAAGGCGAAGGCCGGTGTGGTGGATCGAATCCACCTTCCGCAATAAACGCTCAGGCTGCGGATGCATAAAACTCGCATCCGTAGTCGAGCTTCGAGCAAACAAAGGATCGATAAAAAAGTAAGGCAGTAGCCCTATCAGCGCCCCAAGCGTTGAACGTCACGGAACGGAGAATGTGTATGGCGCGGGTACAAGAGACCCTAAAGCTGTGAATATGAGCCTCCCAGGTGAGGCGTCGGTCGAATACAAGACCAAGGAAACGGTGCGACTCAACCACATCCAGGCGCACCCCATTAAGAAACAAATCTGGGTCGGGGTGAAGCCGTGGATGGCGGCAGAAGTGCACCACCTTAATCTTGGCCAAAGAAAACCGAAGCCGTGCGCTTCGGCATAGCGAGACGCGGTTCAATGCCTGTTGGAGTCGACGCTCCAGAGTTGGCATCTGGGCAGCGCCAAAAGAGATCGAAAGGTCGTCCACGTAGAGCGTAGCGAGAACATCTTCCGGCAGCACCGAGGTGATGCCGTTGATGCTCAGGGCAAAGGGTGTGACACTGAGGACACTTCCCTGCGGAACACCCTCTTCCTGCTCCTTGGGCCGGAGAGGGCTCCCCCCACACGTACGCGGAATCGACGATCTCGCAAAAATTCAGATATAAACATTGGGAGGCGTCCCCTCGCCCCCATCGTGTGGAGAGTCTCCATGATACCGTATCGCCATGCGGTATCATAGGCCTTCTCTAGATCAAAAAACACCGTGGCGTAGTGCTGTCTACGAAGGAAAGCCTCGCAGAAGGCATTTTCCAGTCGGAGCAGAGCATCCGACGTGGAGTGGAACTTGCGGAAGCCGCACTGTGCAGAAGACAGATGACCTCCGCTGTCCAGGAAATAGGCTAATCTAACATTTACCAATTTCTCCATCAACTTGCACACGCAAGAGGTTAGAGAGATTAGGCGGAAAGCGGTCGGAGTAGAGTGATCTCTCCCCGGCTTGCGAAAGGCGAGCACAGTAGCGATTCGCCAGAAGTCTGGGAGAAGACCTTCTACCCAGATCCTGTTAAACAAATCTAACAGAAAGGCCATGCCTCGCTCACTCAGGTGTCGAAGCATGGCGTACGGGACATCGTCCGGACCATGGGCGGTGTCCGCGCACGAAGCAAGAGCGGAACGAAACTCACTAACAGTAAACTTGTCGTTGAAGGGTTCTCCGCCTCTGGAGGTAAAGTCCAGCCGGCGGCCTTCCGCGACATCACGACGTGCATTGAATGCTGGCGGAGCAGCATCACGGCTAGAGAATGCGGAAAAAGCGGTCGCTAAGGATTCCGCCACGGACGCGGGGTCCGAGATTGCGGTCCCATTCTCCTGGAGAACGGGAGGGGGGGTCCTGCGAGAACTTGCTCCGAATCCTTTTGACTCGCTTCCACACCTCAGCTAAAGGGGTCTTCCCGTTAAGTGAAGACACGTATGCCCGCCAAGAAGAGCGGCGGGCGTGCTTCGAAATATACCAAAACCTAGCCCGACGAAATTCAGCGACAGTGAAATCGTTCGGGCGGCGCTTATAGCGCATGTAGGCATAACGCTTCTGTTTGAGGGCCGTCTCACACTCGGACGACCACCATGGGAATGGTCGGCGTGCAAAACGGCCAGACGTCCTAGGAATAGTAGTCAGGCCCACGGCGATGAGGTTGCCGGAGAAGAACTCAACGGCCTCATCTACCGACCTAAACTCCTCGACTGAGATAGAGAATTCAGTCATTTCCTGAAATGCAGGCCACCGCGCCAAGCACCAACGAGGTGGTCTCTCAAGCGGCAGTTGCCCTGAAAATGATATTTGAATGGGAAAGTGATCACTACCATGGAGGTCATCGAACACCTCCCAATCAAAATCAGGCTGCGCATCCAAAGAGCACAAAGATAGGTCGCGGCAAGAAAATGAAGCGGTTCTCGGACAGTGATGCGTAAACTCATCCACGTTTACGACACCCATCTCAAGCTCTTCGATCAGATCGGCAAGGACTTGTCCCCTGGTATTTATGGAGTAATCTCCCCAGAGAGGATGTCTGCCGTTCAGATCTCCAAGCAAGAGATAGGGCCTCGGCAACCGTGCCACGACGCGGCGGAAGTCCCCCACGTCGAAGTCAGCTGGCGGTGGAATGTACGCAGAAATCAGAGTATACCTCCTATCCAAGTGCAGCTGCACAGCCACTGCCTGAAAGGAGGTATCTATAGAGAAAGGAAGAACGGATACATCATGCCGGGTGTAAACCGCACATGCCACAGCCCGGCCATCCCGCGGTGGTGGGGTCGCAAGACCCTTATATCCCGGAAGGGCGGGCAGGGGGCACGCGCCTAGCATGGTCTCCTGCAAAAAGATAGCTAACGGGGAACAGGATGAGACGAGCCTCCGCAGCTCCTCCCAGTTGGCCCGGAGTCCACGGCAATTCCATTGAAGGAATATGCCCTCCAGACCTAGCTCGGAGGAGACGCGGGGGCCCTCCTCGAACTGAAGACCCTCACGGGAATGGCCGTACGCTTCCCGGGTGCAGAACTACGGGCGCTATTGGCCGGACAAAGCGCTGTCGCCTTCGAGGACTTTTTGGGGGAGGTTGGGCTCGCCATGCGAGTCTTTTCCTCCCTCCGCCTCGAAACCTTAGGCGGGCGTTGCGCCTTCGGAGGCGGGGGGCCCTCTTTTCGAGGAACCACCGTCTCCGAGCCTCTCGCTCCACCTCGGGGCGTAGGTGAAGGGGCCGAAGCTCCTTTGTTGCTGTCCTCCTTTCGGGGAACAGTTTTAGGAACCCCGGAAGATGGCCTAGCGACCATCTTCAGGGGTGTTGCCTTCTGTTAGTCTAACGACTCGTTCGAGGCGCGTGGCCGTTTCGCCTTACGGGAAACGGTCACGCTGGGGGAAGAGGGGGGAGCCCTGGTTTTAGCCGGGGGAGGGTATGAACCCTTTTTGCCGCCAGCTGTACCAGGGAAGCGCCCGGGTTGGGTAGAGCCCGCAGAAGGGCTCCGAATGGGCGCGGAAACAACCGTGCTTGTTGGCCTGGCTGGACCAGGAGCGGAGGGTGCCTTTCTAACTATTGAGGCATATGACGTCCCAGGCAGAGCCAGACGCGTCAGGACAAAGTCCTTTGCCTCACGGAATGAGAGTCAATCCTGGGTCTGAATGGCCAGGATTTCTTTCTCAAGGAGATATGCACCACATTGCTTCGAAGAAGCAGGGTGTGGCTCTCCACAATTGACACACTTGGCCACACACGATTTGGACTTATCGTGTGCGACCTTGGAGCAATTTACACAGACTTCGGGTGACCCTGACTTTGCATGTCTACATGATGTTGTGAGGCATTACTTTGCTAGGTGGAGGGAGGGAAGGAGGGTGTGAAGCCAAACCAACCCAGAAAGAGCGGTCTGGTAGGCCTCATAAGACCTCTAGGCATGTTGATAACATTGTTCAGCCCATAAAATTAAGGAAAATAATAGTTGATGTTCAGTGAGGTGTCTGTGCTCACTGTTAGTCGATGTGTTCATGAGCTTGGTTACACAAGCCACCACTCTGTCAAGAAACCGAATCTCACCTGTGTGCGGAAGGTTCGTAAGGTCGCTTATGCTCTGAAATATCTTCAGTGGGATGATGCTGACTGGCTTGACATGCTTTGTTTTGATGAAGCAACATTCACAGTGACCGAGGGGAGGAGTGGTAACGTGTATCGGAAGTGTGGCAGTGATCCCCTTGATCCACATTACCTTTGTGGAACCGTGAAACCCCCCAATTCATAAATGGTATGGGGTAATTTCTCATACAGGGGCTTGGGGAAGCTTGTTGTGTTGCTTCCAACATTAAAGCCAACCAGTACATTTATTATAGGCTGCTAAATGAACATCTGGAGGGCTTTGAGTTAACAGGTGCAAGCGTGTTCCAACAGGATGGTGCCCCCTGCCACACACCCAAATCTGTTATAACCTGGCTTAAAGACCGAGATTAAGTTCATTAAGGATTGGCCTGTTAACAGTCCAGATTTAAACCAGATTGAGAACCTTTGGCGGGTGGTTAAACATGGGTTACAAGGGATGGATGTAAGCACTCTCACCAAGCTGGAGAAGGAAATTAGGGCTTGTTGGGATGCTATACCTACCCTGAAGCTACATGATCTTGCTATGACCATGCCACGCCACCTGAGGGATGCCAAGAAATGCAAAGGATGCCCAACAAAGTATTAAGGGCAAGATTAATATTTTTTATGACACTTATCATGCTGCAACTTGTCTGACACGCACCCGACCTAAACTTTTGTCGAGCACTGTATATATATTCTAGTAATTCTACTACCTATTTGTTTTTACTTCTATAGGGCCTATTTAGCTAGAAAGCTAGGTCTACATCGTCTATCTATATATATATATATATATATATATATATATATATATATATATATATATATATATATATATATATATATATATATATATATATATATATATATATATATATATACACACACACACACACATGTGGTGTAGTGTATGTTGGCATACTTCTGTCTCGGAGGACAATGGAGATTTCACCATGGAAGTGTATGGAGATCCTGGGTTGCCCAGTCCTCAAGATCCCCCTCTCAGCCTCGCTGGCATCATTCAAAGGAATGCAGAGCAGTACATTTAGCACCAGGTTGGCTACAGGAGCTGCCAGAGTCAGTGAGCACACCGCACTGGTCCGCCTTTGGAGCTCCACTCCTGATTTGAAAGGTTTACTCCCTTACACCTGGCCATTGGATCAGTTGAGGATCTCCTCCACCCGGCTAGCCGTTGGCTGCTGGAGACAGCTCCGCCTAGCTTGATGATGCAGTGTAAACACCATCCCATCACGTGGTTTAGCCAGCCAACTGAGGCAGTGTATATATATATATATATATATATATATATATATATATTATATATATATATATATATATATTCTAGTACTCCTGCTACCTATAATTTGTTTTAGTTCTATAGGGCTTATTTAGCTAGAAGTGCTGCCATAACAAAGTCAGTAATGGTCTGGCGGGGCGGTCTCGGCCCCTGAGTGGGAGCACATGGCCAGTCTCAATAGCCTATCCTAACCTATAGTTACATAAAAAATAAAATGACTAATTTTCATTAATTTAGTCTTCAAATGCCTCATAAAAAGCACATTGAGAGGAGAATCTCACTAACTAGTACTGGTAAAAGTATAACAAGGCAAAAAGGTAGGTTGTCAAATGATACAAAAGTTAGTCTAAAGGCAAAAAGGCCAGTCTATGATGTTGATTTGGATGAGTTTGATCATTTTCCTGCGCCTAATAATCTAAAGCAAAGGTGAAAATGCTGCATAAAAGCTTATGCACATATGAAGTGTAACAGGTGTGACATTTCATTCTGCCTGTTGAAAGATCAAAATTGTTTTATTTAATTTCCTAAAAAATAAAGTGTGTATATATTATTTTATTAAAATTAATGAAAAATGAATTAAATTTTTAGGAAATGTGGTTACTAAATTACAGGTTTTCTCTGTTATTTTCCCAACACTTACTTCCCAATGATGCCATGGGGAATCCTTTTATTTTTCCTGCATTTCCTTCAATGCTCAAAAAAGGGGTGCGTGTCTTTTATGACCTAAATGGAATATGTTTTATAGCCAAAAAACTTTTTTTATTTTTACATAGAGCAATACTTCTATCCCTTGCCTTCCTAAAGGGGTTGGCCCTATCGAGCCGCTCCTGGTCAATTTTGGGCCGCCTGCTTACTCTCAGCAATCCCCTGTGAAAGTAAGTCAGTTGCCCAGAGGTGCCTCCAGAGAAGGGGGTAAGGGAGAGTTCACCCCACCTGTACGCCTAGGAAAGGAGGCTTGCCTCTTCTCCAGTAGAAGATGGTTAGAGGTGCCCCAGAGAGAGGATAATTGGGAAGTGGACACTCCCTTAGGTTTTCCAATATGAGGCATTTATAAACTCTGCTTCGATGGATGGAGGGTAGATGGTAAGATCAAGGGTGGATAGTGTGTTTGTTTGTAGATTATATCTGGTGCCTTCTCCTTGATTTATAGTTCTGTGCACCTTGCATTGTGGGGTGTCTGCCGGCTGTTAAAATCTCATACAAAAATGAAGGGGGTAGGAACTTTCGCAATTAGTTGTTGCATGTAGTTAGTTGGGAGTGGCTGGGAGAGTAGGAGGTAAATGTGCACCACTGTATACCATATCCAGGTGTGCAAGGTTGTTGTGGTTGCTTGTAGGGGTGTATTTAGGGTAAGAGGGAGTGTAGGGAAATCCTGGTTATATGATACATCCCCCCAATATCTGCCATCATCCAGGTTAGGGATCGTAATGTTGGGGTAACTGGATAATGTTCATGGTGGATGAGCCCCTAACATTGTTTCTTGGAGGCAGATGCAGATAGGATCTTCCATTGTACCATCTTAATTATTCTTTTGTTTGTGTCTGCAAAAGAAGCAGTTTAGCAATACCAGAACCTGGAATGCCCTTTGGTTTAGGGAGGCCTTGTGGCCTCTGTGGTTTGCTAATGTCTAATTTATATGGTTGTTTGAGGCTTGCTGTTGCATTTTCAGCATTCTTAGTGTTCATTGTAGGTGGTTGTCTTTTCTTCCATAGGAGAACAGGCGTCTTCCAATTTCCCATGGTTAGTGAAGGAAACATGCACTTATGTTGATGGTTTCTTTGGCTCACCCAATAGTAATTATTTCTCTCAGGATCTATTGAGCTTGGAAGGTGGGTGGGTGGATGATTAGAGTAGTATTTCTTTCTTAGTTGTATGGTTCTCTGGGATGGTAGGCCTGGGTGAATCCTTACAAGAGTGCCTTTTGGGTGGGTATTGCAAATACACAATCATGAAGGTGTTAATAAGAAATCACAGTAGTCAGCACAGAAAGAATAAAACAGGAAGCAAATAGAAATGGTGAAGCAGAAATATACTTAAACATTATCTGATGATAGCAAAACCATATCAAATGATACATATTTATGGAGATGAGATTTGAAAACTTAGTGGTACAAATGAAAAGAATCTACAATTTTTATAATAGCAATTGATATTTTAACAATAGTAAACAAAAGCTATTAATATGAAGATCTTAAAAATTAAAAAAGAATAAGCGTTGGAAAAAGTGTCTAAACTCACCTGTTTGTTGCAAAAAAATAATCCAGTAACCCATTAACAAGCCATCTGTCTGTTACTTGTGAAAACTGATCCTTTATCAAGTTCTTAACCTCACTTGCAATCTCTTCTTGGGGATGATTGAGAAGAGCAAGCAAATCCTCCACAGTCAGAGAAGAAATATTCTCCTCTTGGCTCATTATTAAAGTAAAAACTAGTAAGAACTTAAAAATCTATAATGAGAGGATTTTGTCAAGATTAAGAAAATACGAGCAAGAAATCAACCTAGTTTTTTTTTTAAACATTTCATTTTCAGTTGTGATCATTTTCACACTGGAGACTTACAATTTAATCGGAGACTGAAACTATGGGTTGCCAAAGCATTCATAAGCCGCTAATAGTCAATGTGAATTAGAGCTCCTTGCAGCAACTAACCGCCTGTGATGTAACTTACCTTTACTAAACAGAAGCAGTTTGAAACACAGACCATAGCACAGTGGGAAATCTGTATAATGAACTACATAAATGTAGGCATTGATTGATTATCATATACATGGTAGTCAAGGAAAGTTTGTTTTGTTTTTTTTAATTTTGAAAGCACATCTGATGACTGCCTACCAGGGTAAAAGTTGCTGTACTTACAGAGCCTACTACTAGGCCAGATTAAAAAAGGGATAACAAAATTTTTAAAAAGAAAGGCTAAGCACAGGGGAGCAAGACAGTTATCACAATAAGGCGCAGGCAAGTGCTGCATCCAATTCAGAGAAGACAAAGGAACCTGAAGCCATCTTTGGTGCCCTAATTCCCAGCAATTCGTACATATCCAGGAACCCAGGAGAAGATAATCTCGAAATCTGCCCAGTTTGCCAAAAACATGGCATCACTGATATCGCGAACCAGGAGATGCGGAGATTCCAATGCCCCAGAGGGCACTCAGGGTGCTTTGTGAGTCACTATAAATCACAATCTGGTAGTCAATCGGGGCATCACGTAATCTTCCGTACCAAACGGTGTATTGCAATCAGCTCGGCCTTAATGAAATATGCAGTGCACAGCAGAGCCCCGCTGAACCCAAAGGGCTTAGGGAATGACTGGAGTCTCTCGGCGGCATAGGCACTGTTGAAATCAGCTGCGGATGTAGAGACATTGGCGATTAAGGGAGGCGCCGGGCTCACGCGTACAGGCCAATGATGCACTGTGTACGGCGTAGAGCGAGTGGCATCTCCCCAGCATCAACTAGTAGGCTCTCAATGGAGAAAGTGCAGGAGGGGTCGGTTGCCACGCGAAGGCCAGTGTGGTGGATCGAGTCCACCTTCCACGATACACGCTCGGCTGCGGATGCACAAAACTCTCAGCCATAGTCAAGCTTTGAAGGAACAAAGGATCGATAAAAAAGTAAGTAGTAGCCCTATCACTGCCCCAAGCGCTGAATATCACAGAAGGGAGAATAGCTATGGTGTGGGTACAAGAGACCCTAAGGCTGCGAATATGCGCCTCTCAGGTGAGGCATCTGTCAAATACAAAACCAAGGAAACTGTGCGATTCAACCACTTCCAGGCGTACCCCATTAAGAAAAGTCTGGAGCAGGGTGGAGCCGTGGATGGCAGAAGAAGTGCACCACCTTAGTCATGGCCAAGGAAAACCGAAACCTGTGCGTTTCGGCATAGCGAGAGACGTGGTTCAATGCCTGTTGGCGTCAACACTTTAGAGTTTGCATCTGGGCTGCAACAAAAGAGATCGAAAGGTCATCATGTAGAGCTTGGTGAGAACATCTTCCAGCAGCACCAAGGTGATGCCATTGATGCCCAGGGCAAAGAGTGCAACACTGAGGACACTTCCCTGCTCCAGTGGACTGGAGGGCTCACCCCACCCTACGCGGAATAGTCGATCTCGCAAAAATTCAGAAATAAAGATTGGGAAGCGTCCCCTCGCCCCCAACGTGTGGAGTCTCCATGATACCTTATCATTCGGTATCATACGACTCCTCCAGATCGAAAAACACCATGGCGTAGTGCTGTCTTTGAAGGAAGGCCTCGCAGACAGCATTTTCCAGTCGGAGCAGAGCATCCGACGTAGAATGGAACTTGCGGAAGCTGCAATGTGCAGAAGACAGATGGCCTCCACTGTCCAGAGAAATTGGCCAGAGTGATCTCTCACCGGTTTGCGAAAAGCGAGCACAGTAGCGATTCGCCAGGAATCTGGGATGATACCCTCCACCCAGATCCTGTTGAACAAATCTAAAACAAAGGCCATGCCTCGCTTACCAAGGTGTCTAAGCATGGTGTACGGGACATCGTCCAGACCATGGGCAGTGTCCGCACACGAAGCAAGAGCGGAACGCAACTCACTCACAGTAAACCTGTCGTTGAAGGGTTCTCCGCCTCAGTAGGTAAAGTCCAGTCGACGGCCTTCCACGACATCACAACGCTTATTGTATGCTGTCAGCAGAAAGCAGGTGCGAAGGATTCCACCACGGATGCGGGGTCCGAGTTTGCCGTCCCATTCTTTTGGAGAATGGGAGGGGGAGTCCTGTGAGAATTGGCCCCGAATCCTTTTAATTCAGTTCCACACTTCTGCTAGAGGGGTCTTCCCGTTAAGTGAAGACACGTATGCCCGCCAAGAAGAGCGGCGGGCGTGCGTCGAAATATACCCGAAGCTAGCCCTAGCCCGACGAAATTCACCAGCAGTGAAATCGTTCAGGCGGCCCTTATAGCGCATGTAGGCATAGCGCTTCTGCTTGAGGGCCGTCTCACACTCAGCTGACCACCATGGGAGCGGTCGGCGTGCAAAACGGCCAGACCTCTTAGTAATAGTAGCCAGAGCCGCGGCGATGAGGTTGCTGGAGAAGAACTCAACAGCCTTATCTACTGACCTAAACTCCTCGACTGAGAGAGAATTCAGTCATTTCCTGAAATGCAGGCCACAGCAGCCGCGCCAGGCACCACAGGTGAGTGCTTTCGGGCAGCAGTGGCCCAGAAAATGATATTTGAATGGGAGAGTGATCACTACCATGGAGATCATCGACCACTCCCCCAATCAAAATTGGGCTGTGCATCTGGAGAGCACAAAGATCGATCGAGGCAGGAAAATGAAGCGGTTCTCGAGCAGTGATGGGTAAACTCATCTACATTTAGGGCACCCATCTCAAGCTCTTCGATCCGGTCGGCAAGGACTTGACCCGGGGAATTGATAGAGTAGTCTCCACAGAGGGGGTGTACCGTTTAGATCTTGGAGCAAAAGATAAGGCCTCAGAAACTGTGCCACAACGCGGTGGAAGTCCCCTGCATTGAAGTCAACTGATGGTAGAGGGTACAGGGAAATAACAGTATACCTCATATCAAGGTGCAGTTGCACAGCTACTGCCTGAAAGGAGGTATCTAAAGCGAAGAGAAGGACCGAGACATCATGATGGGTGTAAATCGAACATTCGAGGATCTAGTCTCAGAGCCATCCAACCCACCACTGGGCATGGGCGAAGGAGTCGAAGCTCCTTTGATGCCGTCTTCCTTTCAGGAGGCAGCTTTAGTAACCCAGGAAGATTACCTGCCCACCAATTCCAGGGGGCGGGGGGCTCCTGTGACTCGGAGGCATGTGGCCATTTCGCCTTATGGGAAACTGTCATGCTGGGGAAAAGGAGGGGCTGGTTTTAGCAGGGGCTGGGTGTGGACCCTTTGTGGTGCCAGCTTTACCAGGGGACCGCCCAGGGTGGGTAGAACCCACATAAGGGTTCCGAATGGGCGTGGAAATGACCCTACTCGTATGCCTGAAAGGGCCAGGAGCAGAAGGCATCTTTTTCAATATTGAGGCATAGGACATGCCATAGGGCGTGCCAGAAACAAGTCCTTAGCCTAGCGAAATGAGAGACTATCTTGAGCAATTGACAGACTTGGCTACAGACGATTTGGATTTATCGTGAGTGGCCTGTGAGCAATTTACACAGGTTTCAGGTAACCTCAACTTTACACATCTAAATGAGCGATCGTATGGCCGAAGCAGTGACAGTAATAGCACCTCCGCGGCAGTGGCACGAATGCCTCCACGCTGTAGCTGTACCAACCGGCATGCACCGACTCATGAAGCTCATCAAAGTCCAACGTGACAAAGTGTAGGGGTGGGTCTCTAGGCCCCTCCTTGTTTTCTCATCACATGTTTGACCTTGACCGCCCCATGGTCGGCCAGCTCTAAGGTGATGTCCTCTATGCAGTAGTTCACGAGTTCCCTCACATAAACTACTCCTTTTATGAAGTTCATGGTAGAGTGCAGCATCACTAACAGGCATGCCATCAAGTGCCCAAAGGGAACTAATCATGGCTGCCTTGGAAGGATTTGACGCATTTGCCAAAAGGCTCCCGTCCGAGAACGGGTCACCTTCGGCTCTCTACCAATCATACTAGCTAAAGCTCTCCTCTGATGGATCATGTTGCCCTTGCTGCCATCAGTGGAGTGAATAACAAGGAAGCGTTTGAAGCTCTAAATGCTGGGAAATCTCTGAATGAGGGGCCAGAATGTAATCAAGGCTCCACTCTGCCCACTAGCACTTTTGGTCTTAGTCAGGGGCTCTGCATCCGGGGGACAGAGGGGCCAGATGTGCCGATCTTGGCTTGGTAGCTTACCGAAGTGGCAGCAGACCCATCCATCCCCGCAGGCCTCACAGATGGAGAGGAGCCCCGAGTCTCGTCTTTTTTTCTTGTGGTTCTTTTTATGAGAGGATGGCAGGGAATGAACCCACTTCTTCACGCGGGCAGGAGCACCCAGGCTGGATGGACCAGCTTCAGCACGGTCCTTCTCTGAGATGGAGAAGGTCCTGGTGGTTGTAGGGGGCACCAGCCTGAGGAGATCCCTCCCCTCTTTGTACTGCATTGGAGACAAGCCTTTGAGGAGGACCTTGAATAGGGGGTGGACTCTAGTTCACTGCCTGGCACCGAGCCAAGATTCCCCCTCAAGGACCATGTCTATCTGGGGACAGGGAGGGGGGGGGGGGCTCCAGTTGGCCACCATCCCCAGGCAGGACATCACAGGTCCTATTGGCAGCAGTGTCATGAGTAGAGTCTGGGGAGGCACATGCCTTGACCAGCGCTAGGTTTAATATTCTAGCCAGCATGTATTTTGAGGGAAGGAACAGATGGAGCCTGGCTTCCCTCTCCCCACTAAGGGGGTTTGCCCCACCCAGCTGCTTCAATGGGAAGTGGTCAGCTATGGGCTGCCTGTGAGCTTTCTTGGCAGTCCCCTTGGAAAGTAAATGGGGAACTTTCCCTGGAAAGAGGGAGGTGCCCCAAGGCATCTCCAGACAAGAGGGTGGGGGGGTAGTCCCCTACACCCTTAGGCGAAGGAGATGAGTAAGCCTCCTCTCGGGTTAGAGAGATTTGGCCTTGCCTTGCGAGAGCACAGGGGAAGGGACCTCCATTTTTTCTGAGGAGCTGCTGGAGGGCGGCTCCGATGATAGACGAGTGGAAATTGCGGGAAGATTTTTAGTTTTGTCATCATTGGGCATGGTGACCCCAATATTTTTTTTTAGGGGATGCAGACGCTCATCACCCCTCACAGTAGCCTGCTTTGCAAGGGGTGCATAGGGGGCTAGCAGAGCCAGGTGATGCTATTTAAGGCCACCCCTCCCGCCTGATGACCTGGCAGCCCTTAAGCATGGCAGCTCCACCTTGGACACTGTGTAAAATTGATAGTGTGAAGTGAGAAGGAAAGGGGATATGTGGAAGGTATGGGTAGGAATGAAGCAGGTTGTTAAAAACCCACCATCCCAAACCGGAGCTCAGGGGTTAGCGAACAGTGTCCCATCCCCCCTCTCAGCCCCCATCCAGCATAGTTGGCTGAGGTCAGCATCTACTCTGTGAAAATAGAGGCTGACCAGAGGAAGTTGTGGGAGAGGTTGTAGGGATAGTGATGAAGTAGGGGAGAAATACAGGCTCTCTGAAAGAAGGAGACGCTAAGCTGGGACCGGACGGGGTGCTGAGTCCCATCAGCACGGTGGCGAGGAAGGCAAATCGCCGCACCCCTTACAGGGATTTTTTTTCATTATTACCTATATAAAGTAGAGTATACAAGTGGGAGGGGGCAAACTCGCCCAGCCCAGTCATTGTCTAGTGGATTAGCAAGCCTGTTTAGAGAGGGCCACAACAGACCCAACCATTTGTCATTGCAAATTGCGCAAACTTTCGCCAGCCCTGCGACTCTCCAACTGCCATTGACTTCGCCTGTGTTGACATGCAGTGGCTGCTAATTTTCTGCAGGATGAGCATGTCAGTCAGGAAGTTAGGGTTGCCACTTACCATATAGTCACTCACTCAGTCTGACTGACTGAGTGAGTGACTGAGTGACTGAGTGAGTGAGTGAGTGAGTGAGTGAGTGAGTGAATGAGTGAGTGAATGAGTGAGTGAATGAGTGAGTCCCAGTCCTCACATAAGCTAAGAGTGTTCTCGTGTCTCGACTCCTCAGTTTTCTACTCCAACCTCCCACACTGCATGTACGTTAGTTCATTAATTACTGACCATGCTGAAGTACCTAAAGAAATCTAGCTTTGATTCTAGTGTAGATAGTGGGTCTACAGAACCTACAACAAGCCAGACTGGTGATGCTCCATCCACCAGCCATGTCACCATGGAAGAGCAACTAGGCGATGACAATGTGACAATGAAGAATCGGAAGAAGATTAGAGCCACCCATGGCCTCACTTGAAATCTTTTTATTCCCCAGTAATTTCCAAGTGATGGAGAAGGGAAAAGAAGTGTTCATGGGTATCATAATTTGCAAAGTCTGCAAAGTAGAGGTCGCCTACACCACATACAGCACCTTCACTATGAAGAGTCATTACGAGAAAGTAAGTTTTATTAACCTTTCATTTACTGTTATTTTTTTTTAATTATTGTGGGGGTGTACAGCATAGTCATAGTAAATAATAGCAATAATGATACAATGATAATGTTAATTATGTAACAATGTATGTACATTGTTGTCATGACCATGACTGGAAGATGCTTGACTGGTGCATAAAAAATAGTGCCGTGGGTTCCAGCAATTTCAAGAGCATAATTTCAAGGAGGCTTATGTCATTTCCCAAAATGACAAAAATCAATCAAAAATAGAAATCATGAACTATCAAACCAGTAATGGAAGACCATCAGAGATAGCTGTAACATTACTAATTTTAATGTAAGACAAAAGTCGCTTACTCTACATTCTAGAGAAATGGTATGATGTGTTGATCCTAAACTCACATATCACACCACATTGCCAAATACGTGTACTATACTTGTTCCGTGTACATAATAGTAATATGTAATGATTATATATGGCGATATATTATTAACAATAATAATAATGAGGGGTGGGCAGCGTGTGGGTATTGTGTCATCCGAACCATGGTACGAGGGGCAGTCAATAAGTTTTGCAATTCCGATATAAGGAAACGAGATATAACTACCCTCAACTTCAATGCACTTGCGCCACTTGTCCCTGAGGCTTTGAATTCTGACAACCAGAAATCTCCCGACTGCTGTTCAATCTACTCCTGGACAGCGAGCTGGACATCTTCATAGTCCCCAAACCGGCATCCGTGCAGTGCAGCCTTGAGCTGGCGGAATAAAAAGTAGTCGCTAGGGGCCAGATCTGGACTGTAGAGGGGATGGCTGAGCTCCTCGAATCCGCACTCGCGCAGGGCAGCTTGTGCAACTCTGGCCTTGTAGACTTTGACGACGTTGAAGTCAATCATGGGGCGTGAGGTTACTAGGGACCCAACAGGCAGAGACCTTGGTCATGGCCAAATTGTCGTCAATGATGTTGATAATACTTCCATGTGATATTCCAAGTTCTCACTCTATTTCTTCAACCTTCACCCGTTGATTTTCAAGGATCATCCTCTCCACACAGGCCAAATTGTTCTCGTTGGTCACATCTGATGGGCGTCCTCGGGTGGTGTCAGTGTACACTGCAACTCTGCATTCATGGATCTCTTTTGGATTCTTGCCTTCCTCGGCCAAAAATTTGATCACTGAGCCATGCTCAACCTTCTCCATTGTTGAAAAATTTGGGACTCAAGATCTGCGATCAGCTACTGCTTTTTAAATAGACGAGGCGGGGGCGTGCGGCTGCAGGTCCTGTCTTGTCATAACTCGTCCTAAAACCTCCACAAACAGCCATCCCTCTTCCTCTGTTTTGCTCTACCGATTCGCAAAACTTATTGACCGCCCCTCGTATTAGCTTTGATAGTTTACCTCTTCGGTCTCCCCCATCCAACCCAACACACACACACACACACACACACACACATGACAGATTGTCAGGAGATGAAAGGATGAAAAAGTGTGAAAAAATGAAAGCAATGAAAGTGTTTGGGAGGGGGGGTCTCTCTCTCTCTCTCTCTCTCTCTCCTGAGTGACCAAATATCGGGTTGTATATCTGTGTGTGTGTGTGTGTATGTGTGTGTGTGTCACATGTGTGCACATTTCAAACTTGAATCATATTCCAATTATTTTTATGAAAATAACACAGGCACAGTGTAATACTGTTATTAATCAATAATACCAATCATGATAACTGATATTATTATTGTTGTAAATATTTTCTGGCTATTGTAAACATCACTTGATTTTCATTGTTACTATGATTGTTAGTATCAATATCATGATTTATATTTTGTTCAGAGTATTTTTTTTAATATCACTACCCAATTATTAAACTACTAGTATCAACAGATCCACTCAGGGTGGGATTGAAGCGTGGTCGGTCTCTCTCTACCACCAGTAGTGACACAAGCAATGCTAAACAAATGTACCAGCCGAGTATTCAATCCTCCTTTTCTGAATTTGTAGCCTTCAGCAATAACAAGGCACAAGAGCTTCTATACAGGTAAATAATAAGTATTAGCCCTATATAAAACTTTAGTAATAATTAAAACTGCATTTTCCAAGAAACTTAATTTTCATGATTAACACTTGTACTGCCATCAAACATCTATAATTTGTTGGTCATATTTAACCACTTATTTTTCTTTTTTTTATTAGAGCTCATCTGGCGACTGCCTACATGGGCATTAGTCACTGTATTAAAAATGGCCTAGTTCTAGGCTACTTTAAAATAAAACAAAACGAAACAAAAAAAACAAACCCTGCTTAAATAATAGGGAGAAGACCGGCCTCCCCCAAAAAGTCAATAAGTCCACCAGTCGATGTGCACGCACTCATCCCGAGTACAAGGGACAGGCGGTAGCGACCCCGCCAATCCCGGTACCGGGACAGGTGTCGTGAGCGAAGATCACCCAGACTGGGACATTCAACAAGAATGTGCCGAACAGTCTGGGGGACCACGCAGTCGTTGCAATAGGGCGCAGGCGAGCGCTACACCAAATAACGATGCATCACACGAGTGTGCCCGATTCGGAGACGACAGAAAGCAACCTGAAGCTGCTGCGGCATTGGGGCATAGGTCCATGGGAATAGTCGCGGCGCAATGGCACACAACTTTAAGTTCCCTTCGACCGACTCCCATCTTCTTTGCCAAGCAGTCCGAAGAGCTGCCCGTATTCCTGCCATGTAGTCAGTGTGAGTAAGAGCGAAATGCTGGTCCGGTCGCAGAGTCCTCGCGGACTCTTTGGCGCCCTCATCGGCACGCTCATTCCCCGCAATTCCTACATGCCCAGGAACCCAGCAGAAAATAATCTCGACATCTGCCCGGCTCGCCAAAACCGTGGCGTCACGGATTTCGCGAACCAGGGGATGCGGAGATTCCAATGCCCCGAGAGCACTCAGGGCGCTTTGTAAGTAGACAAGAGATCACAATCCGGTCTCCGAACCGGGCACGTCGCGTAATCTCCCGTACCGAGTGGTGTATTGCCACTAGCTCGGCCGTGAAGACAGACGCAGCGCCTGGTAGAGCCCCGCTGACTTCAAACAGAAGGGATACGGCGTGGAAGCCGACCCCCTCTTGGGACTTGGAGCCATCCGTATACACTGGCACGGTACCAGCGTGACACGATGTGTGCTCCAAAAAGGTCAAACGCAATACTCCCGGCGCAGTACAAGCTTTGGGAGCAGAGGCGTGGCGACAAATAGCCAAATGTGGTACCCTCCAGGGTAGCGTCCTGGGCAGAACCAGGGGCGCGACCGGGCCGAGAGCTATATCTACCTCTCGAAGGAGTTTCCTGGCCCTAAACCCAAAGGGCTTAGGGTATGACTGGCGTCTCTCGGCGGCATAGGCACCATCGAGATAAGGTGCAGATGCAGTGAGAGCTGTTGGCGACGGAGGGAGGCGCCGGGCTCGCGCGTACAGGCGAGTGATGCACTGCACGCGGCGCAGAGCGAGTGGCATCTCCCTAGCATCGACCAACAGGCTCTCAATGGGGGAAGTGCGGAAGGCACCGGTCGCAAGGCGAAGGCCGGTGTGGTGGATTGAATCCACCTTCCGCAATAAACGCTTGGCTGCGGATGCATAAAACTCGCATCCGTAGTCGAGCTTCGAGCGAACAAAGGATCGATAAAAAAGTAAGGCGGTAGCCCTATCAGCACCCCAAGCGCTGACCGTCACGGAACGGAGAATGTCCATGGCGCGGGTACAAGAGACCCTAAGGCTGCGAATATAAGCCTCGCAGGTGAGGCGTTGGTCGAATACAAGACCAAGGAAACGGTGCGACTCAACCTCATCCAGGCGCACCCCATTAAGAAACAAATCTGGGTCGGGGTGGAGCCGTGGATATCGGCAGAAGTGCACCACCTTAGTCTTGGGCAAAGAAAACCGAAACCTGTGCTCTTCGGCATAGCGAGAGACGCGGTTCAATGCCTGTTGGAGTCGACGCTCCAGAGTTGGCATCTGGGCCGCGCCAAAAGAGATCGAAAGGTCGTCCACGTAGCACCGAGGTGATGCCGTTGATGCTCAGGGCAAAGAGTGTGACACTGAGGACACTTCCCTGCGGGAAACCCTCTTCCTGATCCTTTAGGTCGGAGAGGGATCCTCCCACCCGTACGCGGAATCGACGAAGTCGCAAAAATTCAGATATAAACATTGGGAGGCGTCCCCTCGCTCCCATCGTATGGAGAGTCTCCATGATACCGTATCGCCATGCGGTATCATAGGCCTTCTCCAGATCGAAAAACACCGTGGCGTAGTGCTGTCTACGAAGGAAAGCCTCGCAGACGGCATTTTCCAGTCGGAGCAGAGCATCCGACGTGGAGTGAAACTTGCGGAAGCCGCACTGTGCAGAAGACAGATGGCCTCCGCTGTCCAGGAAATAGGCTAATCTAACATTTACCAATTTCTCCATCAACTTGCACAAGCAAAAGAGGTTAGAGAGATTGGGCGGAAACCGGTCGGAGTAGAGTGATCTCTCCCCGGCTTGCGAAAGGCGAGCACAGTAGCGATTCGCCAGGAGTCTGGGAGAAGACCTTCCACCCAGATCCTGTTGAACAAATCTAACAAAAAGGCCATGCCTCGCTCACCCAGGTGTCGAAGCATGGCGTACGGGACATCGTCCAGACCATGGGCGGTGTCCGCGCACGAAGCGAGAGCGGAACGCAACACACTCACAGTAAACTTGTCGTTGAAGGCTTCTCCGCCTCTGGAGGTAAAGTCCAGCCAGCGGCCTTCCGCGACATCACGACGTGCATTGAATGCTGGCGGAGCAGCATCACGGCTAGAGAATGCGGACGCGGGGTCTGGGATTGCGGTCCCATTCTCCTGGAGAACGGGAGGGGGGTCCTGCGAGAACTTGCCACGAATCCTTTTGACTCGCCTCCACACCTCAGCTAAAGGGGTCTTCCCGTTAAGTGAAGACACGTATGCCCGCCAAGAAGAGTGGCGGGCGTGCTTCCAAATATACCGGAACCTAGCCCTAGCCCGACGAAATTCAGCGACAGTGAAATCATTCGGGCGGCGCTTATAGCGCATGTAGGCATAACGCTTCTGTTTGAGGGCCGTCTCACACTCGGCCGACCACCATGGGAGTGGTCGGCGTGCAAAACGGCCAGACGTCCTAGGAATAGTAGTCAGGCCCACGGCGATGAGGTTGCCGGAGAAGAACTCAACGGCCTCATCTACCGACCTAAACTCCTCGATTGAGATAGAGAATTCAGTCATTTCCTGAAATGCAGGCCACCGCGCCCGCGCCAAGCACCACCGAGGTGGTCTCTAAGGCGGCAGTTGCCCTGAAAATGATATTTGAATTGGAAAGTGATCACTACCATGGAGGTCATCGACCACCCCCCAATCAAAATCAGGCTGTGCATCCGAAGAGCACAAAGATAGGTCAAGGCAAGAAAATGAAGCGGTTCTCGGACAATGATGCGTGAACTCATCCACGTTTAGGACACCCATCTCAAGCTCTTCGATCAGATCGGCAAGGACTTGTCCCCTGGGATTTATGGAGTAATCTCCCCAGAGAGGATGCCTGCCGTTCAGATCTCCAAGCAAGAGATAGGGCCTCGGCAACCGTGCCACGACGCGGCGGAAGTCCCCCGCGTCGAATCAGCTGACGGTGCAATGTACGCAGAAATCAGAGTATACCTCCTATCCAGGTGCAGCTGCACAGCCACTGCCTGAAAGGAGGTATCTAAAGAGAAAGGAAGAACGGAGACATCATACTGAGTGTAAACCGCGCATCCCTCAGCCCGGCCATCCCACGGTGGTGGGGGTAGCAAGACCCTTATACACTGGGAGGGCAGGCAGGGGGCACGCGCCTAGCATGGTCTCCTGCAAAAAAAATAGCTAACGGGGAATGGGACGAGACGAACCTCCACAGCTCCTCCCAGTTGGCCCGGAGTCCAAGGTAATCCCATTGAAGGAATATGCCCTCCAGGCCTAGCTCGGAGACGCGGGGGCCCTCCTCGAATTGAAGACCCTCACGGGAATGGCCGTACGCTTCCCGGGGGCAGAACCCCGGGCGCTGTTGGCTGGACAAAGCGCTGAAGGAGCTGTCGCCTTCGAGGACTTATTGGGGGAGGTTGGGCTCGCCATGCAAGTCTTTTCCTCCCTCCACCTCGAAACCTTAGGCGGGCGTTGCAGCTTCGGAGGCGGGGGGGCCGTCTTTTTGAGGAACCACCGTCTCCGAACCACTCGCTCCACCTCGGGTCGTGGGCGAAGGGGCCGAAGCTCATTTGTTGCTGTCCTCCTTTCGAGGAACAGCTTTAGGATCCCCCGGGAGATGGCCTAGCGACCATCTTCAGGGGTGTTGCCTCCTGTGAGTCTAACGACTCAGTGGAGGCGCGTGGCCGTTTCGCCTTACAGGAAACGGTCACGCTGGGAGAAGAGGGGGGAGCTCTGGTTTTAGCCGGGGTAGGGTATGAACCCTTTTTGCCGCCAGCTTTACAAGGGGAGCGCCCGGGTTGGGTAGAGCCCGCAGAAGTGCTCAGAATGGTCGCGGAAACGACCGTGCTCGTTGGCCTGGATGGGCAGGGAGCAGAGGGTGCCTTTCTAACTATTGAGGCATATGACGTCCCAGGCAGAGCCGGGCGTGCCAGGACCAAGTCCTTTGCCTCGCGGAATGAGAGTCGATCCTGGGCCTGAACGGCCAGGATTTCTTTCTCAAGGAGATATGCAGCACATTGCTTCGAAGAAGCAGGGTGCGGCTCTCCGCAATTGACACACTTGGCCACACCCGATTTGGACTTATCGTGTGTGACCTTCGAGCAATTTACACATTCTTCGGGGACCCCCACTTTGCACGTCTACACGAGCGATTCGTATGGCCGAAGCGGTGACAGTAATAGCACCGCCGCGGCAGTGTCATGAATGCCTTGACGCGGTAGCGGAACCAACCGGCACGCACCGACTCAGGGAGCTTGTCACAGTCAAACGTGATGAAGAGTGTAGGGGTGGGTCTCGAGGCCCCTCCCCGTTTTCTCATCACACGTTCGACCTTGACCGCCCCATGGTCCGCCAGCTCTAGGGTGATGTCCTCAATGGAGTAGTCAACGAGTTCCCTCGCATAAACTACTCCTTTCACATGGTAGAGTGCAGCGTCACACTCACTGGGGTGCCATGAAGTGTCCGAAGAGCACTTATCTTGGCCGCATCGTCGGGATTCGCCACAGGGGCTCCTGTCCAAGAAACGGGTTACCTTCGTCTCTCTACCAATTGCACTAGCTAATCCTCTCCTCTGATGGATCATGTTGCCCTTGGACAACATGGTGCTATCAGTGGGGCGAATAACGAGGAAGCATTTGAAGCCAGCGGGCTCGGAAACGTGAGGTAACCTCTGAATGAGGGGGCCCCGATGTCATCGAGGCTCCGCCCTGTGCACTTTTGGTCTTTGTCATCGTCAGGAGCTCCGTATCCGGGGGGCAGATGGGCCTGGATGTGTCGAACTTGGCTCGGTCGCTTGCCAAAGTGGCAGCAGATCCATCTGTCCCCGTAGCCCCCGCGGATGGAGAGGAGCCCCGAGTCTTCTTCGTCTTTTTCTTTTTTGGAGAGGAGGGCGGGGAATGAACCCGCTTCTCACCCCCACCGGTAAAAGCCCCCAGGCCAGATGGACCGGCCTCAGCCAGGTCCTTCTCCGAAATGGAGAAGGTCCTGGTGGTTGCAGGGGCATCATCCTGAGGAGATCCCTCCCCTCCTTTTACTGCCTGAGAATCCCCAGCCGTTTGATGAGGACCTTGCATAGGGGTGGATTCAGGTTCGGTGCTTGGCGCCGAGTCCGGATTCCCCCCCATGGAAGGCCCTACCGTCTGAGGCTGGTTTTCCTCAAGGACCATGTCTATCACAGGAGGGACCTCCAGTTGGCTATCCCCTCCCAGGACATCGCAGGTCCCCTTGGCAGCGTCATAAGTCTATAGTGGGGAGGCACAGGCCTTGACCCCGGCAAGGTTTAATATTCTTCCCAGCAGGTCTTTTGAGGGAATCGACCGAAGGGGCCTGGCTTCCCTCTCCCCCTTAAGGGGGTTTGCCCTACCGAGCCTCTCCCACGAGGGGCAGGCGGCAATGGGCTGCCTGCTGGCTTTCTTGGCAGTCCCCTTAGAAAGCAAAGGACGGACTGCCGCTGGAAATAGGGAGGTGCCTGAAGCACCTCCAGAGAAGCGAGTGAGGGGGAGTCCCCTACACCCGTAGGCGTAGGAGAGGAGTAAGCCTCCTCTCCGGTTAAAGAAGTATGGAGGGTCCCCTGCGTAAGCACAAGGGGGGGTTCTCCATTTTTTTGGGTGGAGCTGCCCGAGGGCGGCTCCTTTGATGTTCTTGCGGAAGTTGGGGGGTTTTTTTATACTCATCATTGGGCATGGTGACCCTCTTATTTACACGGGACGCAACAGCTCACCACCTCTCACAGTTGCCCGCACTCCAAGAGGTGCTTGCAGGCCCGGCAGAGCCAGGCGCTGCCATTTGGGACCACCCCTCCCGCCTGGTGGCCTGGCACTCCATCGGCATGGCGGCTCCACCTTAGACACGGCATAAAAAAGATAGATTTTGAAGACGAGAGGAAAAGGGATGTGAGGAAGGTATGGGTGGGGATGAAGCAGGTTGTTAAAAACCAACCACCCGAGACCGGAGCTCAGGGGTTAGGGAACATTGTCTCCTCCCCCCTCAGCCTCGATCCAGGACGGTTGGCCGAGAAGAAGGTCAGCATCTACCCTGTGAAATTAGAGGCTGACCAGAGAAAGTTGTGGGAGAGGTTGTATGAAAAGAGAGGAAACAAGTGTTTTGAAGGAAGGAAGAGAGGCTAAGCTGAGGCTGGACGGGGTGCTGAGTCCCGTCAGCACGGCAGCCAGGATGGCAAATCGCCGCGCCCCTTACGGGGTTAACCTTAATAAAGGCAAAGTTATTAACATGGGGATAGATAATAGGGAATTTAGCTATGAGATGGATGGGTATTGGCTTAATTCAGTTGAAGATGAGAAGGACTTAGGAGTAGTATCAGATAGGTCACTGAAATTTTCAAAGCAGTGTATTGAGGCAAAAAATAGAGCAAATAGGGTGCTAGGTTACATTAAAAGAAATGTTAGCTACAAGAGTAAGGAGGTCATCCTTAAACTATACAACTCTTATGTCAGGCCACATTTAGAGTACTGTATACAGGCATGGTCACCACATTTTAGACATGATATAAACTTATTAGAGTCAGTACAAAGGAGGGCAACAAAAATAATACCATCCCTGAAGCACCTTGAATATGAAGATAGGCTGAGGGTATTAAATATGTTTTCATTTGAAAGAAGGTGTGTGAGGGAAGATATGGTTGAGCTTTTTAAAATCTTTTCTGGGATGGATAAATTGGATTTCAGCAAGTTATTTGAGTTAGAAAGTAGTAATAGAACTAGAGGCCACCACTTAAAGATTAAAAAACAGGTGCAGACTGGAAAATATTTTTCACTAACAGAGTGGTGGATTATTTGAATAGTTTGCCACCTGAGACTGTAGACAGCCCAAACTTGAATGTTTTCAAGCGTAGATTGGATGATTATATGGGGATGGATGGTTAATTTCTTACTTTTAGTATGTGGATATGTTTCTTGACTCATTCCTGTGGATGCAGTTTCTTTTTATTGTATATTTTGGGGGACTTTGATTTTGTTTTTGACAGACTCCTATGGAGGCTTTAAATTATATATTGTAGATACATGGTTGGACATTCCTATGGATTGTTAAATTGTATATTGTAGATGCATGATCTGACAAAATCCTATGGAAGCATTATGTTGGTGGGATTTGATGGAGTCGGATGATCTTTGAGAGGCCCTTGTGGTTTTTGTAATCCGTGAAATTATGTTATGTTATGTTAACCATGTGAAAGGTTTGTGCGAGGAGTCAGGATTGGTATTTGTAGATGTTTGGAGTGGGTTTTATGGGAATAAGGGTTTGTATGCGATGGATGGACTCCATCTGAGCCGAGATGGGGTTGAGGTTTTGTGGCGGGAATTAGATAGTGTTATTAGGTCTTTAGAGGCGGGAAACTAGGTTTTGATAGTGGTCAGGGAAATTTAATGGCTCAAAGTGAGGCAGGGAAAGGAAGCAAACACAGATTTGTAGAAGGTAGGCAGGCTAATGGAAGTGCTTTAGGGTTAAACTACTTGAGTAGTGAAAGTGGTCAGGGAAATACAAGAGTACAGGGTCAGGGAAAGAGAGAAAGGAGATGCAGAGGAGATAGGCCCTCAGGTGCTTCAGGGATAGGTGGGCTGAGTTGTCTTTACACAAATGCTCGTAGTCTTAGAAATAAGAAGGATGAATTATTTAGTTATATCATTCATGAAGATATAGATATAATATGTATAGTTGAATCATGGGTTAATGAAAATATATTTAATGATAATGTCAGTGAATTTGAACTAGAGGGTTATACTATGTACATTAGTCAAAGGAGAGATAGGACTGGTGGTGGGTTGATTATTTATATCAGAAATAGCATTTCTTCAAATCTAAATAACTCTATAAAGCAAGGAGAAGGTGTATCATTATGGATAGATATTAAGGTTGGTAAAAATAGGAAAATACACTTGGGAGCTTTTTATAGACCACCAGGACAGACTGATTGTATCGATGAGTTAATGATTAGGGAAATAAGTAAAGGATGCAAAGAAGATACAGTTATTCTTGGTGACTTTAATTTAACTTCTGTAGACTGGGAAAATATGATAGGAAGAGATAGAGCAAGTTGTAAGTTTATGGAGTGTTTTGAGGATAACTTTTTGATCCAATTTGTTAATAAGCCAACAAGGGGTGCCAATATATTAGATCTAATTCTTTCAAATGATGATCACTTAGTTCAAGGATTGAGTGTAGGGGAATCATTGGGAAACAGTGATCATCAGATGGTTCGGTTTAATTTGCAAATAGTTAAGGGTAGAACAACAACAAACTCCACGAAAATTCCAAATTTTTATAGGGGAGATTACGATAAATTACGCAGCATGCTAAATCAGATTAGGTGGGATATAGAATTCCATGGAAAGAATACTTATGAGATGTGGGATATTTTTAAGACTATATTAAACATGGTTCAGGAACAGTGTATTCCGATGAAGTCTATTAGGAAGAAATGTAGGAAACCATTATGGTGGAACCAAGAAATAGCTAATAAAGTTTCAGAGAAAAAAAGGGCATACCAGAGATTACAAAGTGAGAGTAGTTTAGATAATTTAAACCATTATAGGTCAACCAGAAATGAACTAAATAAGATTATTAAGAAGACCAAAAGGACAGCAGAAATTAATTTAGCTAAAAATAATAAAGATCCTAAAAAATTCTTTAGCTATTATAGAATCAATAATCAATCTAACAGTGATAAAATAGGGCCTATTAAATATGAAGGGGTTTTGAAAGAATCTGATGAGGAAATAGTAGAGGTCCTTAATGATCATTTTGCTTCAGTATTCACAGAAGAGAAACCAGTTAGATTAATTGATGATAATTCTAGGTCAAGGGAAGTAGTGATAAATTCTATTAATATAGACAGAGAAGAAATTAAAGGGCTTATAATTCAGTTAAATACTAGTAAGGCATCTGGCCCTGACAACATTCATTCTAGGATACTCAAAGAAGGTGTAGAAAGTATTGCAGTAGCTCTCGAGAAGATATTTATTAGATCACTAGAGTCTGGAGAAATACCAAATGATTGGAAATTGGCAAATGTAGTGCCAATTTTTAAAAAGGGAAGCAAAGAGGACCCAAATAACTTTAGACCAGTAAGCTTAACTTCTATAGTCTGTAAAATTCTTGAGAAGATGGTTAAGAAGGGAATTTCTGATCATCTAGAGAGTAGCAGGTTAATTAATGATGCTCAGCATGGTTTTAGAAAAGATAGATCGTGTTTAACTAATTTACTGGATTTTATGGATTATGTAACTAAAGAATTAGATAGGGGTGAGAAAGTTGATGTGATCTACTTAGATTTCAGCAAAGCTTTTGATAAGGTTCCATATAGAAGACTAGTTCATAAATTAAAGCTGCATGGGATATGTGGGAACGTTTTAAATTGGATAACTGAATGGCTGAAAAATAGGAAACAGAGTTGTACTGAATGGAGTGAGGTCAGAGTGGAGGAATGTTATTAGTGGCGTACCTCAGGGATCAGTTTTAGGCCCTTTATTATTTATAATCTATGTAAATGATCTTGGGCAAGGTGTAAATAGCAAAGTGTCAATTTTTGCTGATGACACTAAATTGGCAGCTGTAGTCAAAGAGGTTGAGGGTAGCTTTAAAGTGCAGGGTGACTTAGATAAGCTGTTAGCTTGGGCTCAGAAGTGGCAGATGACTTTTAACCTTAATAAATGCAAAGTTATTAACATGGGGAGAGATAATAGGGAATTTAGCTATGAGATGGATGGGTATTGGCTTAATTCAGTTGAAGATGAGAAGGACTTAGGAGTAGTAGTAGATAGGTCACTGAAATTTTCAAAGCAGTGTATTGAGGCAAAAAATAGAGCAAATAGGGTGCTAGGTTACATTAAAAGAAATGTTAGCTACAAGAGTAAGGTCATCCTTAAACTATACAACTCTTATGTCAGGCCACATTTAGAGTACTGTATACAGGCATGGTCACCACATTTTAGACATGATATGAACTTATTAGAGTCAGTACAAAGGAGGGCAACAAAAATAATACCATCCCTGAAGCACCTTAAATATGAAGATAGGCTGAGGGTATTAAATATGTTTTCATTTGAAAGAAGGTGTGTGAGGGGAGATATGATTGAGCTTTTTAAAATCTTTTCTGGGATGGATAAATTGGATTTCAGGAAGTTATTTGAGTTAGAAGGTAGTAATAGAACTAGAGGCCACCACTTAAAGATTAAAAAACAGAGGTGCAGACTGGATGTTAGAAAATATTTTTTCACTAACAGAGTGGTGGATTATTGGAATAGTTTGCCACCTGAGACTGTAGACAGCCCAAACTTGAATGTTTTCAAGCGCAGATTGGATGATTATATGGGGATGGAGGGTTAATTTCTTACTTTTTGGTATGTGGATATGTTTCTTGACTCATTCCTGTGGATGCAGTTTCTTTTTATTGTATATTTTGGGGGATTTTGATTTTGTTTTTGACAGACTCCTATGGAGGCTTTAAATTATATATTGTAGATGCATGGTTGGACATTCCTATGGATTGTTAAATTGTATATTGTAGCTGCATGATCTGACAAAATCCTATGGATGCATTATATGGGTGGGATTTGATGGATACGGATGACCTTTGATAGGCCCTTGTGGCTTTTGTCATCCGTTAAATTATGTTATGTTATGTTATGAGGCCACCGGTTAAAAGAGCGTAATTCTGGCTAACTGTGTGTTCAGCTATAATATGCCTTTTGTAAGAGGAGTGAAAAGGAAGTGCGGCTCGATTATAATAGTGAGAGGTGGGGATGGTTTAACTTTTGTCAGGATTGATTATTTATTAGGTAATTTAAGATTGATATTGCCGCTAACATTTAACAATTGCCTTTTACATTCAAATGTGGTAACCTTTCAAATTAGGAATATTACAAGGTCTTTTTAAGTTGCTGGGGGTGTAGTAGGTACAACCCCCACATAATTAAGTGAAGGGTATGGGGGTAAATTCCACCATTTCAAAAGTAAATATAAGATGTTAAATTTTGGGTAGCCATAGCATAAATTAAGCAGCATTAGCATCTTTGTTATTTTGATAAATGTGCAATCGGCTCTGCACATTTATCAACATAATAAAGATGATAGCGCTGTATTCTTTAGGCTATTTGACAAAAATTAACATTTAGTTACTTTCAAAATGAAGGGCTTCGCCTTATGTTGTCTGATGTCATAAGGCCTAAATTGTAAGCCCAAATTATAGTCAAGAAACAGCGCCCCCTTACTATGCACCCATAAACTGAAATATTACCATAATTTCAAACTACGGCATCACTGATTTCAACTGAATACTAGGCTTTCAAATTTTTAATATTAGTAGGTGATTAAAAATACGGGGGTGCAACCCCCTAGAATCAAAGGGGGTATAGGGGTGAAGCCCCCATTTCAAACAAATTACCGTAGGTTTGATCCGACACAATCCTATGGATGTATTTTGTGGGATGGAGGGGTTAGAGATATAGATGACCTTTGATAGGCCCTTGTGGCTTATATCATCAGTAAAATTATGTTATTTATAAAGAAATTGAAAGACTAGCATTAGGTTGAAATCAGGGTTGCCAATGTTTGAAATCAGGCATTCTTTACACATTGAGCGAGCAAGATTGATTCATTTTAATTTCATTTTCACAGGAACAAGGTGATCTTAAAAATATGTACTTTCAGCACCAAACCAAAACCATATATGACAACTACAATGCTTAAAAACACCATTAGTATTGTTTTTAATACTATAAATACAGTGTAGGTCTTCTGAAATTTCACCTTATGGTAAAATGGAGTTATTCATTTGTAGAGTTCACAGCATTTCTAACTCAGAAAATACTTTCAGGTGCTAATAACTGAGGGAAGAGTGCTTTCCACACTGAATACATGATAAAAAGCCAATGTAGATAGGCCTATAAAATAGATTAACAAGGGTAATTTTATGCAAAAATATTAATCTGTAGAATTATCATAGGCCCTAGTGGCTTTTCTAATCATGTTTAGTGATGAACTAAGAAAACTAACAAGCACTTTTATACACGAGCTGATTAAGAAACAAGGTTCAGGCTGTTGAGCCACCCTTTGAAACGGGATAAAAACAAGATTAGTACTAAATTCAAACCATATATATGTTGGATAAAAATTAGTCTAGGAAAAATGTACTAATGACATTTGAAAGAAATAATACAGCTTACTCAGGAAAACATACCTAATTTAACGTGAACTATATAGTACTGAGAAAATAAATACGAATTAGATCATGTTGAAATTTGTTATAACATTACCACATAGGGAGTAGGTTGAGATTCGAGGGTAGCAGAGTACAAACAAAGATTTAGTTATCACAGTTTCAGCTGTCTATGGATATCAGAGTAACCTATCAATGCACAGAATAATTATACATAGTGTTTTGGATATAGCGCTCCGGAGATTGGTACAAGGTTTATTTCCATGAAGTTTTGAAAAAAGATGCAATGGATTAAACAATTATTAAAAAATAAAATTAATATCATTTCCTAACAACATAAAATTTATATTCCAGTTTCTAGCGTATTCAAGGGTATAAAAAAAAGCCTCATGAAATGACAAAAACAAGTAGGAATGAATTTGGCAAGAGCCTTTCCGAACCAAGGTCTTCACAAATTAAAAAAACAATATATATATATATATATATATATATATATATATATATATATATATATATATATATATATATATATATATATATATGTGTGTGTGTGTGTGTGTGCCCAATAACCCATAGGAAATATGGGAAGATGGTACACAAGAAAGATAGTCTTTATGAAGAAATGCCTAGAGGTATGCACAAATAATGTACATAAAAAACATCAACGTACAAAAAGCCAAGAAAGCAGATCCCACGGTGCAAGAAAACCTTAATGAAGGAGAGGTCCCAAATAAGGGCAAAGCTTAAAGAGACATCACACCAGAGGTGGGCAGTCAGATTCAGAAGTCCGATTAATCAGACTCGCATTTTCGAATCGGATAATCACAATCGGACTGCCGAAAATTTAAAGCGATTTGCGATTATTCCAGGTCGACGCCGTCTTTGTTTTTTTTCACAAAAGCAGTTTCTTAATAAATTTTTCTATTTTTTTTTCTTTTTATTCTATTCTATTTACAATTTTTTATTTTCTCTAAAATATAATGCGTAAAATATCATGATTAATTATTAAATTATATATAATAAAAAGGTTCTATTTTACAAGTATAAAGTAGGTATAAAACGTGTTTAGTTTTGGTTTTTCGTACGCGTCTCATATCGGTTAAGTGACGTGGCTCACCAGTTTAGAGCCAGTGTTCGTGAGAGCAAGCTGCTCCCTTGCTACCACTTATGAGTGCTTCGAAGTTATCCTTCTGTTTTCATTTTCCTGCTTTTGCGGACCCCAATGGCAGTAAGTTGCACAATTAATATTTGCATTTAGTATCTATATTTCGTGTTAATGGTATTCATATGATCATATCTAGACTATTAGTTTCATAAAGTAGCGATGAATCAAGCTTAAAGTTCATGAATTATCGATTTCATACAAGTTTCATCATGTATTCGTGCTCACCGGCTACTTACTTGTGCGCACTTGCTAATTGCTAGTTAGCATTTATTTGTACATTCAACTGAGCATTTATTTGTGCGTTTCGTAATTTTGTTTCTCAATACTGAATTTTTGTACAGAATTTAACGCGTGCAAAAGAAGTAGCCTTGTTGAAGACGGAGTTTTATTCACACATTTGATAGCGGACGAAAACGCGTCCGTTACATCCGGTATGGAAATATTTCTGAATCCCCATCTCAGGAATAGGAACGCCAGCGGCGCAAACCAGAAGTCCCTGTGCTCCCAGCACAGCAACCATGCGGCGGCGGTCAACGACAACATCAGGGAGGGGGGCGTGAAGGACACTCTGACCCTTCTGCTCTCGCTGCGCGAGAGCAGGATGTCACTGGACTCGAATGAGTCGGCTGAGGGCAAAGTTACAATGGAGACAGACAGCTGCAGCCTCAGCCAAGATAACAGTTTGAGGCACATCGCCCTGTTCTTCAAGGTCGTGGACCACAACAAGGCTACTTGCACCAAGTGCTCAAAGACACTCAAAATTCAGCTGGGAACAACTTCAAACCTGAAGGTCACTTAAAATTTAATTTATTTAATAATTTATTTAAAAACCTTTTACCAGGATTCATAATTATTTGACAAAGACTAAACAGGCTAAAATTTAGGCATTTAGTTTTAGTTTTTACTATATGAATTTTAATATATTTTTGTTTTTACTTTTTAGATGCACTACCAGAGGTACCACTCTAGTCAAGTCAACGACCTCAAGGCAGCTCTCGAGGGCGCCAGCAAACACGGCAGCCACAAGTCCTCCCAGGACGCGGCCGCGACTAGGAGGCAGGCCAGCATCGAGGAGAGCTTCAAGGAGAAGTTCTCACAGAAGAAGTGCCTCGACCTGTACTATAGGTGAGTAATTTTCATTTTTCAAGTTAAAGTATCAATATATTTTTTTATTTTTAAGTGTTTTAATTTTAAAACTGTGAAACTCAGTTTAGACACTGAATGATTGAATAATATTAATCAATTCATTAAATTGAATAAAGATGGTTTAAACTGTGAACAGTTTTCTGGTTTTACTTCTTAAAACATGTTTTGACAATTTATATGTCTCATACACTCATATAAAAAAAAATATATGTGAATAAAAAAATCTTCTAATTTTAAATTTATTCTAAAGCTTCTAATTTTGCTTCAGGTCTTTAATTGGCTGCATGAAGCCTGCCTCAGAGACAGATAATGAACACAATATGCCCACAGTTCAAGGTCCCCCTCCAGGCGGAAGCTCACCCGCAACATCAGGGCGATGGGGAACCAGGCCAAGGCCGACCTGACGGACCTCCTCGTCAAACAGGAGTTCGTCGCCACCACGGCCGACAGCTGGTGGGCAAGCAACAGGGCCTTCCTGGGGATTACGGTGACATGGCTGGACAAGGTCACCTTCAATAGTCACACCGCCCTCCTCGGGATCAAGGAGATCACCGTGAACCAGACGGGGACCTACCTGGCAGAGGCAATCTCCGAGATGCACGACGAATTCGGTATCAAAAGAAAGGTGTGTAAACACTAAGCATTTTTGCATATTTGTCTTTGTATTTGCCCAGGTATCCAGCAAAATTCTACAGTTTTACTTTGTAATACTGTATGAATTTAATGCTGCAGTCTGCGTGAAATATGTTGAGTATGTTTGTCGTTAATACTTTGAAGAGAACTGAGGAAGTCTGTAAAAATAAAGAAGTGATGACTATTATCGTATAGACTTTGGAATCATACTTCAAATTCATACTGATAAAAGAGATTAAACTTTGTTTTAAGACATTATTTTGCTTTTCAGGTTGTCAGCACCACCACTGACAATGGTACGACTACATCAGCGCCTATAACCGAAACATCGAGCGGGATGCTTTGCAGCAAGGACAAGACGTGGTGGACCTAGAGGTGGTACACACCAGCACCATCCTGGTGGCAGATGCACTGGAGGAGGAGAACCAGCAGGAATAGGTGGTACAGATGCCCAAGCATCGCCGTTCTGCGGCACACATAGTGAACCTGCTGTCCCCCAGGAATGTGGAGAACGTGCGCGTCTGGACACCCAGCCCAGACCGGCCTTCAACAAGCCGGCCGCCAAGGCCCAGAGCGTGTGGAACGCCCAGAACAGAAAGACAGTGACTGCCAATGACATTAAATCCGCTCTGGGTAAGAAGCTTGTTTACCTGGCGTCACCAGGTGGAATTCTAGCCACGACGCCTACAAGTGCCTGCTGACCGAGGTGCTTGACTTGGACAAGACGAGCAAGCTGAACTGGATCTGTCAGCCGGGGCACCCTCACCCCCTGCCGCACATCACGCAGGATGACGTGCAGATCTGGTCGGAGTACGTCAAGGTGACCGCCCCCCGTCCCTCGCCGCCTGCCTAGATGTACTCCAGGGCGAGGAGAAGGAATGCATGTGGTGACTTCACCCCCACCTCCAGGTGCTCAAATACCCCCTGGAGCCGCCCCCGCGTGACGACAGCATTGTCCATGCCCAGAACCTGGTGGCCCACCTACTCCACCAGCCTGGAAGAAAGGGCTTTGATGGCAGGTTAGTGATATTATGATATTATTTTATTATTATATTTTATCCCAGTGAGTTAAAACTTAGTAAGTGCTTTTTTTTGTCTTATATTATATTATTATTAAATGATTATAATCCTTTCTGGTCAAATGATTCAATTCAAATGAACTAAAATCAGTGTAATGAAATTTAATTTTTCAATTGACAAATCTGATATATTTTAAAATTTGTTTTAAAACTTTTCTTCTACTGCCGGTTTAGCCACCTCTTTGTGGACATGGACCTGTTGATGGCTACGGAGATGCACCCCCACCACAAGCTCGCCACGTTCAGGGCCATCTGCAGGAGACAGGACAATGAGGTCTACTGCGACCTGGTGAGGGACAAGCTCATCAGAGACTTTCTCGCCTTTGTCCGGCCTAACGAGCACCTGGACCCTGCCCCCCAGCAAGGACCCCAGCCAGGCTCCATCAGCACGGATTACCTATTCGCCACGGAGGATGGGCAGCAAGAGGAGAGCCTCGAGGAAAAGGTCAGAGAAGAGGTCAACAACTGGTCGAGGAAGCCGCTGAGGGGAAACCCGGTGCTCTCGCCCAATCTCTTCCCGCTCGAGTTCCGTGATGCTTGGGTAACACTTTTCTTCAAGTATAACACGCCGCTCCCGAGATCCGCTTTGGTCGAGCGCGTGTTCAGCTATGGGTCGGACATCCTCAGGCCTAAGAGGGCGGCCCTCGTCTTCATGAAGAGCAACCTCCACCTCCTCAACAAGGCCCACGAGGTGGAGAAGAAAGACGAGGACTAAGCTGGCGGGTTTAGAGTAGAGTAGAGTGGAAAACTAAATATTATAGGGTATATATGGAACAAAGTTGTTAGTTGACCCTACCTTTTTTTTCTGAGAGAATATATTAGTATTACTGTGTGTATTTTGTGTAATATGTATTGTATAGTTTAATTTTTTGTTATATTATAGTTTAATTAAAATAAAATGTATTTTTTTATCTTGAAAACTTGGTTTCTCTTTGCATTAGTTAGAAATGACTTATTTAGGGTAAAAAAACATTAAATTCCCTTTAGAAACATTGAAAATCGCTTTAAAAACATTGAATCGCTTTTAAAAATATCGAATCGCATTGAAAATAATTAATTGAATCGGATAATTGCTAATCGGACTTAGATTTTTGACACCCGAATCGGATAATCGAATCTGACTTGACGAGCTGGGGAATCGGTAATCGCTAATCGGACTTCACTTTTTTCGATACGCGCCCACCTATGCATCACACCCATACGGTATCACCAAACTACAAAGAGACCTTGAGAATAGTGAAAGAAAGCTTATCCTATCACACAAAGACCAAAGGGTGCGAGAAGACTCAATGGCAATAGCAAACATTCAAAAGAATAGTAAATTCTTCTATTCCTTTGCCAAAAAGAAACTAAAGACTACATCCTCCATAGGCCCACTCCTGAAAGACAATGGGGAACTTGAGAACCAACCTGGGGAAATAGCCAAAGGGCTTAAACTCCAGTATGAAAGCGTTTTCAGCCTACCAGATGCAGAAAAGAAAATCATGAATCCATCTACATTCTTTGAAGAACCTCAAGGGAGAACACACATGCTCTCATCAGTGGCAATAACAACCAATGACATAGCTGCAGCAATTGACGATATTGTACCAAATTCGGCGGCCGGACCAGATGGCTTCCACACTCAACTCCTGCTGAAGCAGTGCAAGTACCAAGTAGCCTTGCCACTGAAACTAACGAGGGAAAAATCGTTGGAAGCTGGATCAATACCACAAGCACTCAAAACGGGTAACATCACACCAATTTTAAAGGGAGGTAGTAAAGGCTTGGCAAAAAACTACAGACCAGTAGCGCTAACTTCACATCTAATAAAGATAATTAAAAGAATAATTAGATCCAGAATAGTCGGTTACGTGTAGGACACAGGGGCTTTCAACGATGGGCAGCATGGCTTCAGAAAAGGACGTTCCTGCCTTTCACAGTTGCTGACCCATCACGAAAAGGTTCTACAGGACATTCAAGATGGAGAAAACGCTGATGTCATATATCTCGACTTCGTCAAAGCTTTCGATAAAGTGGATCATAGAATACTCCCCCACAAGACCAAAGCTCTTGGAATATGTGGCAAACTAGCACAATGGCTACATAGTTATCTCCACAGCAGAGAACAACGGGTAGTTGTGGAAGGGAAGATATCAGATGACAGCTGGGTCGTTAGCGAGGTCCATCCGGGTTCCGTGTTAGGCCCCCTACTCTCCCTAATCATGATTGGGGACATTGACCAGTACCTGGAGCATTCCACCGCTACATCCTTCCCCGATGACACTAGGGTATCCAAGAAAATCTGCTCGCAACAAGACGCACAGTCCCTACAACAAGACTTGGACAGAGTCCTGAAGTGGATGGAGACCAACAACATGGACCTCGACGGGGAGAAGTTCGAGCTCATAAGATACGAGAAAAAAAAAGAATTTATACGCTTGACAAAGTTCAACTGTGGCCAGCAGAACATTGAGGCTAAGGAGGTGGTAAAAGACCTGAGGGTAAATATGAGCAAATATGCTACCTTCTCACACCATATCACAAAAATAACGGGAAAAGCAAGGCAGCTATCAGGCTAATTTGTAAACTACTACTACTACTTCAGCACCTAAATTTTCAGCTCAACCATCCTCTTCCTCCACCTTAGCACATTACTCTTCCACACCCACCGTCTTCCTCCTCAATTTCTCCACATCACTCATCACCTCAATCTACTTTAAAATGGAAAGGCAAGTGATGAATGGGTCCAATATTCTGCCTCCTTTTCAACTCTATAGGTTGATCCACATCTCCCCAGATATGACCCACTTACCCAGCAATTTTCACAATATTCTTCCACCTATTCTCACCATAACCTTTCACCACAAAAGGGTATCTACTGGCTCCAACAAATGTATAGTAACAATGCTGTACGCTGTACACAGCTTGTAACCACCTTTATGCTTTTGTTCCATCCTGTGCCTTATAGAAGTCTCCCAAAGGCCAAAGCATAATGTAGCTTTCACCCAATCAACTCAATGGTGATGGTACCATAACAAATATGGTATACAAGCTATAAAATTCTTACAACCATGCACATATTTAGAACCGGAACCTCCTCCTTCACCTAATGTGAACTCTCCAACCTGCTTACATCACTCATCTAAACCAAACTCTTCAAATTTTCAATCTTCAATTTCCCCCTCAAGTTCTCCTTGGCATCATTTACTCAGGTCGGTCATCACTTTCGCTTTTTTTACCCACTTCCGTGTGTCTCATTCCCGGTGGACACTTGTGCAGAATACAATGTAATACAAACTTCTAAGGGCGACAAAGCTTGTGCTCCCTCATATTTAATTCTGATGGCAGCTTATTCGACCAATATTAGGACCTATGGAAGGCGAAACCTTCAAGTCTCGCTCGGTCTCCGTCGAATTTTTTGATGGACTTCATAGCCTTAAGCGCGATAACAACCCCTGGCCGGTATCCATTGCCGTCATAACCGATTTCACCTCATCTATCTCCGGCTAGATCTGATTCGTACTCACGTGAGCTGCTTGCTATATACCTCGCAATCAATCACTTCTGTCCATATTTGGAAGGGCGTGACTTCACTATTTTTACTGGCCATAAGCCTTTCGTCGGTACTTGCTCGTCTCGTTTCACGTCTTCGGTGCACACTGTAGTTGATACTCGTCATCTTTACTTTATCCTGCAGATGACGAGCGATATTCACTATGTTCCTGGCTCTTCGAACGTCGTACGGGACGTGCCTTTTCGCATTTCCGCGATTTCAGGAACGCAACTCTCTCACACTGCGGCATTGAGCATGCGACAATAACGCTGTCCAAGGAATAGGATGAAGACACGCAAATACGTCGTCACTCTTCTCAACTCGTTGTTCGCAAGGTCGAATTACCAGACAGTCCTTCTAGGCGCATCCTGGTCGAATATTCATTGTATGACTGCCCTTGTTATCTCATTCGTCTCGCTTACCGTCGGCATATATTCGACCAAATTCACAATCTTTCACATCCTGGTATCAATGCAACGCGAGGCCTCGTCGCACAACGCTTCGTATATCCAGGTATGAGTGTCGACGTGGCCAAATGGACATGCTCATGCCTGGCATGTCAGCGTGCCAAAGTCTATCGCCACAAAAAAACTCCTCTGGCCCCTTTTCCTATTCCTTCGTCATGTTTTGACGCCGTTCAAGTCGATCTAGTAGGTCCTCTTCCTTACTGCCGCGGTTACAATTATCTTCCCACCATGATCGATCGTTTTACTCGTTGGTCAGAGGCAGTTCCTATCCCTGACATCAAAGCCTGCACCGCCACTCTGGCTTTTTTGGTGTTATGTCCACGATCAAGTCTGAACGTGGTAGCCAATTTGAATCCCATCCATGGGATGCACTCATGTCACTGCTTGGTTCCTTTCACCGGCTTACCACCGCGCACCATCCTCTGAGCAACGCCGCGGTTGAACGTCTACACAGGATTCTCAAAGCAAGTTTACGCTCCACAGATACCAACATCACTTGGGTGGACAAGCTACCTTTGATCCTACTGGGTATTTGCTTTTCCTTGAAAGAGGATTTGGCCTGTTCTGCCGCTGAACACGTGTATGGCACTCAAGTTCGTCTCCCTAGTCAATTTTTTCTTCCTCTGACAAACCTCTACCTTTTCTCATCGATCTTGATTCTTATGTACACAATTTTGCACGGGGGATGGCTGAGGTTAAGCTAACCGCATCTAGAGTGCCTGCCAATCACAAAACCTTCGTGCAGAAGGAGATGAAAACATGTTCCCATGTTTTTGTCCGTCGCGATTCAACTCGCTCTTCCTTGCAATCTGTCTATGATGGACCCTTTCTCGTCATCTCTAGGAGGCAGAAGTTCTTCGTCCTTCAGCTTGGCACAAAGCAGGATACTGTTTCCACAGACAACCTTGACCACGCCCTATTGAAAATGTTCACTTTGAGCACCCACTTCCCAATTTTTCTCCCACTATAACCTTTTATGGTCAAGAAAGTTCCCAAACTACTCCTGTAATCACCCCTGCTGCACAAAGTTCACCTTCCGATTTGCTGCCTTCGCGCCTTGTGTTACAGGAAACTTCGTCGGCAGCGGTGGTCAGTCAGGGGCAAATCTGTCAAATACTGGTCACTCCGTCAGCGGAAAACCAGACTTAAGACTCCCACGTCCCGCTTGAAGCCATCTCGGAAGGAATCAAGAAGCGGATAACCTCCGCTCCGTCAACCTCCAGCCGTGTCGCTGCCTCGCCCAACGCAACTGGCATGGCCAGAGCGGATAAGTGTCCCGTGCTCGCATCCAAACCACTCACACTGTGACACACTCCGGTTGCGTCATAACAAGACCTCGTCGTTATCAGAATTAGAAGGGCTATATAAAAAAAGGAGGGGAGGGTAATTTTCTTGGGGGGAATGTTTGTAGCACTGCCAGATTCTTATTCTCTGCAGTACTCCAAATATAACATAAACAAATAATTATATATAATATTATCAAATGATATCGAGCAGAGTAATAAGTCAACCAATATATATATATATATATATATATATATATATATATATATATATATATATATATATATATATATATATATATATATATATTATATATATATATAGATAGATAGATAGATAGATATGACGGAACATTCTGGCGGGATACTTTAATTATAACGACAGAGTCCCGTAGGAAGCAAAGTGCTCCGTCATTTATAAATTCACTTGCCTCGGATGTAATTTAAGGAATTACATCGGAATTACGGTGCGCTCGTTGAAGGCGAGAGTCTGTGCTCATATAGGAAATAGCCACAGGGCCGGAAGGGTTTGTCAAAGAAAGAGTTTTCAAGAGGTGCATGTTTCCAGTGGCAATAACCAGCTTTTCAAAGTTATCATCGAGCTGGCCTGCCGGCCTCCTCCTCCTAATTTTGGTTCATGGCGCTGCCATGACGTCTTGAGTAAAGCGACGGCGTCAAAAATCAGTCAATTTTAAAAGTAAATCACTTTGAAAACATCAAAATAAATCAAATTCATATACTGCTAGGAATACGTTTTTAAGACTCGGCGAGTTAATGTAAACTGCTTTTTACGCAGGATGCTGGGACAGACCAGCTGCCTAACAGATAGTTCTAGAATTTTCCCGCTTGTGAGCTTGGACAGAATGTCGCCTGCATGCTACGCATCAGACATATCTAGAATAGGTGGGCCAGATTTTTGGAAGTGAAATCCGCGACGTCTGGCCACCCTAATTTAGAAGTTTCTCCACACTTTCAAGAATATTTTTGATTTTCCCGGAAATTTCTTTGTTGGCGGTTTTTGAAAGTTTGTGCTAACTGCAAATCCTCTATTTAAAAAAAATTCCACTAACGTTATTCCGCCAATTTTTTTTGTTAATCTGCTATTAATGGATTAGCGATTGGCGGACTTAAAATTGAAGAATGCCCACCTTTGTTACGACGTTTCGGGCTATACAGGCCCATCTTCGGGTACTATAAAACTAAAAAGCAAATTGTATATAGGGGATACGAATTTTTTTTGCCAAAACTAGAGTTTAGGTTATAAATTAAAACCCCAGAAAAACGAAACAACAATAAAATAATTAAATGAGCACACTAATTAACTCACGTGTACAAAAGCTCACCATGCAGAATGAAGAGCCGAAGAAGACCTTGAAGGTGAAGGGAAATAGCAACGAAGTAAATTGGTTGATAGTGAGGGGCAAATTATTGGATAGTTTGACTTTATGTAATTGACAGTGGAGGAAGATAAGTCGCTATTGAAAGTAAGATTGTATTGCTTGACACATAGTGATTCTAAAATCTTGAGTGACGTAGGGTCTTGAGGAGAACCCAATATTTTAAAATTATCAATAGAAACTTCTGTTTTACACCTGATGCTATGTTGGCAAATTGCTGAATTTTCTTTTTTTTTATAAAAGGGATTACCTGTTCTAAGGCTAATGCCGAGGTGCGAACAAACTGGTTTTCAAGGAACGCCCGGTGCTCCCTATTTATTTTCCTTGGATACACCCTGACCAATTGAAACTATAAACGACCATGATTCTACTTTCGGGCGAGAGTCTATTCTTACAATTGAAAAACATTCCTAGTTTTATTAGCAAGTAAGACTTCTTAATAATTTAGAGAATTGGGCGCGAGCAGTTTTATTTAATGGGCCAAATTCAGGGAAAATATATATATTTTTAATTTGACCTTTTTAAGATGCAAAAAACAGTGTGTGTGTGTCCTTTAACTACACCCGAAGATGCTCGGTTGCCACATCTCTAGCAGGGTTGCCATTTTAAATATTTTATATCTAGATCTATATAGTTTTGTTTCCGTTTAGATATAAAAAATTCGTTGTCTAGATGTTAGATATAAATCTAGATCATTATTTTGAAAGTGTAGATGTTTTCTAGATATTTTTTATAATAATTTCAATTAGTTTTTTAAATGTTATGGTTTTACATACATCTAAAGCTTAGTGCGGGAGAAAGAAGATAGAACAATAATAACCGATTACGAGTGATTAACTAGAGCAGTTAGTTTCAGTATCGGAGTGAGATGGTTGGCTCTATGTTGTAACTGATAGCGTGATATCTATCGTTTTACTTCATTTTGTATTCCCTATTAATAGTCTTCTCTTTCAACAGCGTAATTAAAATTCATTTGTTTTTGATTTCAAATTACGGTATTTATTTAATTCTTGAGAATGCCAAAAACAAGCATTATGAGCAAAAGTTTAGAAAAGAGCGGTTGCGCGAGGAGATGCATTTAAACAATGGGTGATGGCAGTTCCTGATAATGAAAATAAAGTTTTTTAAAAGTACTGTAATGCCAAATATCAAGATTGGAAGTTGCATATGATTTATGAACACCAAAAAAAACACCAGAAATCTGTGCCGTTTGAATGTGTGCCAATAAATGAAACATTTAAACCAAAGAAATCTGATGATACTTCAAACCTAGACGGCTCCATAACATTGTTTTTCAGTTGCCACTGCGCAATTTCTAACTGTGACCATATGATCGATTTGCTTAAAAACAATATTCCTGATTGCAAAATTGTGAGTAATGTTAAAATGCATCGTACAAAGTGTTCACACTTAATAAAAAAATGTTTTGCATACACATTTTGAAAAAGAACTAATAACAAACATTGGTAAATAGTAAATATAGTTTATTACTGGAAGAGTCAAAGGATATTTCAGTCACAAATTTTCTTGGAGTGTCCATTATTTATTATAGCAAGAGTACAAAAACGTAGTTTCTAGGTTCCTTGAACTTGCTAATTAGAACAGTGTGATGCAGAGAGCATTATTACAGCATTAAAAAAATTGTTAGGCTTCAAAGGGATTAGATATAAAGAAACTTAGAGGAATTTGCAATGACAATGTCAATGTTACGGTTGATGTTAATAATGGTGTCTTCACTATGTTAAAACAAGAGAATCTTTCCTTAATATTGGTACCTAAGATGCATATGTCATTCGTTACAATTAGCAATTTATCATGCTTTTTCTGAGTATTTACCAAGAAATTTAGAGTTTATTATCGCAGAAACTTATAATTGGTTTTCCAAATCATCCATGAGGCAACACCAGTATAGTGAGTTGTACAAAACAATAAATGATGGATTAAATAAAACCTCTGAAAATACCCCGAGGCCGCAAGATAAGATGGATATCTATACAACCGCTGTTGAACAAATTATGAAACAATGGTTCAAATTACAAACACATTTTGAAATTACTAGATTGAGCGAAAAATGTTATACGGCTGAATTATTGTTTGGAATGTATTCTGGTGAAAAGAATTTAGCATTCTTACTATTTCTACAACCTGTATTAAATGAAGTAGAAAAGAGGAACAAATTATATGAGTCCAAGAGTATTGACAAAGTTAAATTACTTGATGAACTTGTTATGCTTATTAACTCAATTGGGCGCGACATTATTTTTTTCAGGTGCGACCTTAATTTTGCAACTTTGCCGCCGGATCTGGTGCGACTGCTACTCTATTTTTAGCCTCCCCAGTGCGACTCCGCTAAATTACAAAGTAAACTTTAGCGCGATAACAGAAACATGCTTTTATAAGGCAGAAAAACACATCTTTATTATTTTTTTTAGTTAAAACACAGCCTAAACTAATATCTACAGGTCATCCTCCTCCTTATCCTCCTCCATGTCCTCCTGGCCCATCTTCTCCTCCAGGAGGTCCATGTTCCCTTTGAGGAACCCAACTACTCGCAGGGTGGCGTCGAAAAATAAAGAAATGATGAAATAAGAGATTCAGATCGGCAAAGGACAACACTATTAACCTTTACCGGTTTAAGTTACTAAACAATCGACATTTTATAAGCTCATAGGGTGGCCTAATGGATTTAAAGAAAGATAAAACCATGTGAGTTTAATAGGCTATATCAATATGATCTTTAGATTTAGAGCCAAGGCCTAGTCTACGTACGATGGTCCAATTTTTACTTATATTGTTTAATTTTAGGCATGTTAAAGGTAGAATGCTGTTAGATTTTAATTACTTCTTACACTTTTCAGTAATCTTTTCGTCCTAGCCACAAGAAAGGTATAAGCACATATTAGAATACGAGAAAATGAGATTAATTCGCACGATGAACGCCACAAGGCATAACACGTTCTCGAACGTTTTTAAATGACAAGACAGGTTTAAAACTTGGTTCATGCCTGAAAAGTTTATGTAAATTTACTAATATATAATAAAATTCAGAGTGACTAACCTTTTTTGGTACGTTTAGGTAGTTTCATGTAACGTCAGTCTCATATAATGTGAAGAATTTAATTTATCGTAAAAGGAAAGTTAAAAATCAGATAAAAATAAAGTTAGCTGTTTCCAACTCAAATTGGACATTTTTAGCCAAATCAGGATTTAAAACTAGCTTAAAACAGCTGCGGCAAAAGTCGCGGAAAATTGGCAGTGTGACTTTGCTTAGTCTGACTTTTTCAAAACGTTTGCGACTTCGAAATTCATAGTGCGGCAAAGTCGCAATTCGTTGCCGCAACGCCAGCTCTGGTATTAGTATTAGTATTTCATCACTGGAAATAGATAACAGTGATGAAGATGGAGATATACACCTAAATTTTTTATTAAATGAGGTAAATATGATAAAACACTTTACACACAACTAATTTTAAGTTAGATATTCTTTAAGTTATTTTATCTAGATCTTAGATATTCCTAGATATAATTTTGTGTAATTCTGGATAGTTTACAGCTGACAAAAGTGGCATCACTGACACAAAGTATCTGTTCAGTATGTCAGTATCTTCTCAGACATCAAAGTGAACTGTGACAACTTTCAATTTTTCTTTTGTTTCTGAGGTAAGGTTTTCTTGTGTTTATTTCTTTTTGCAATTTAAAATGATATACACCAGGTCTAGGCTACTTTCATGCTAGGTAGTCTACAAGTTTGGGCCAAACTTACTAAACCCTTGACCCTTACCAATAAGCATGGTCCTAGCTTAAGCGACCCTAGCCTACATAGGATAGCCAAATCCTTAAGTAACTAATACATTATTATAGGCTAGGCCTAATAATCAGCTATGCTGCTGATTCAGCATAGCCTAAGCAGTTTTTCTCAACTTGAAAATCGTGGCTGTTTGTGATTGTACAGTCGCTTCAGTTTTTTATTATTCTATTTTTATTACAGATTATGAAATTGTTGCCTTGGTCTAACCTAGACTAGCCTAAGCGAAAATAGGCATATGTCGGCAAATTTTTTGGTCTTACGTGCCAATTCATTTAAAAAAAATTCTGGTCTTGAGTGCCAAGCAACTATAATGCCCAATGTACATAGTCTAACATGGTCAACAGACCTAAGTCGATATGCCCCAAAGATACGGTAAATATTGCTTTAAAAGAAATATATTAATTTTTATCATTAGAAAACATGTAATTTTAATATATATACTTTTTAATGTGATCATGTCATTGCTTAAAGGAGAAGAAAAATCTGTTTACGTGCCAAGAATAGATGCTTCTCGTGTCAAGTTTGGCACACGTGCCAGAGTTTGCCGACGCCTGGACTAAATCATCATTTTATATCCTAAGGCATTTCAAATTTATTTGAACCAATGCAATCAATAATCATAACCTATTGATTGATTCCTATGGTATGAGTTATGTTTCCGTTGAACTTCTTTTGGAACTTTTTAGCCCTAGAGTATACCGTAGTGTTTTTGTTTTCTTTAGAGATTTTGGATTTATTTAATTTTTTCTCCTATTCCCATAAGAAATGTCTCCAAACAAGTTATCCAGCTATGTAAACAGTTAAAAACGTCTTCAACAATAAGCAGCAGTCATGAAACATCCCAAACTATCGAGCTTTTTCAGTCCTAATTAAAACAGTGGGATCAATGTAGGCTCAACTTCTTCAGCTACATATATCTGTCCAGATTTGTCATCTAATGATTGCTAAGTCAAATCCACTGATGATACTGTATTTTCTGAAGAAAATAACTGTATGCATGAATTAAAAGATCAAGATCACAATTGCAATGCGGTAGAAGACTTAGTCTTAGGCAATAATGTCACACCCACAACAGGGAATAGTAAGAATGTTTAAAGTAAATTTGAAAATCTCCCCCCCCCAAAAAAAAGTCAACTACGTTGATCCAGCACACTGACCAGATGAATTATATAATAGGTAAAAGAGATTTCACCATTATAAATGGGCCACGCTTTATTTATAAACAGTACAATTTCCAAAAATGAATATTTTCTCTGTGACAATGGTGAAAACTTTCTTAGATAGTGGCTTATTTATTCATAGAGCACCAATAAAATATATTGCTTGTGCTGCAAAATTTTTTAGCTTTTCTAGTAAGTCATTGTTAGGAAATTCCGGGAGTAATGACTGGAAGTATGCTCATGAATACTTACAGTCACATGAAAATTCAGTACATCACCTCGAATGTCTAAATAAATGGTTTGAAACATCACTGCGATTAAAGAGTAACAAAACTATTGATAAGGAGCTTCAGCCACGAGTGGAAAAAGAACGAGGGCATTAGTGTAAAGTTTTAGAACTTCTAATGACCATCACTCAATATTTAGCTGAACGAAATTGGCTTTCAGAGAAACATAAGACACATTAATAACACCACACAATGTGATTTTTTAAGGTTTTGTTGAGCTATTGGAAAATTTTATTTAACAATGAGTGAACATTTACGTCGGGTTGTCTGAAGAAACTCACGTTCACTATTGTAGAAAAAAAAAAATTTCAGAACGAAATAATCAATTCGTTGGGAAATTGTGTTCAGGAAAATATATTTAACCGAGCTAAAGTAACCAAATATTCTGTCACAATCCTTCGTGACAAACGTGTTTACCCATCGCTCTCCGCTTCTAAATACATTCAGCAGTTCATAGCGCCCGTACCCTGTTTTACATTTCGGATTGTAACTTTCGCGGACACAATTTTCTCTTATAGGTTAGGTTAGGTTTGGTTATATATATATATATATATATATATATATATATATATATATATATATATATATATATATATATATATATATATATAGGGTGTTTCAAAATTATGTGTTCAAAATTGGCATGTGGGTAGAACTGGTCAAAATAAGCATTTTTTCTTCTATGAATATGTGTCCACAAATGCATCGTTAAGGAGATATTTAAAAAAAATAAATCTAGCAAAAGTGGACCAAATAAAACAAAATTATAAAATAAGTTTATTTATTGATAACTATTTATAATTTTTACTTTAATTATTCATAAGCTGTTCAAAGTGAGAACCTCCAACGTTAATAAAACCTGTAAACTCCTTAAATTTTCATGAATCCTATCAAATACTTCTGGTGTTTCAGAAATTTGACCACCAGCCGCAGCTACTCTTCCAATTAAATCTTCTTCTGAATCCACAGGAGATTCATAAACGAGGTTTTTCATGTGTCCCCAAAGAAAGAAGTCAAGAGGGTTCATATCAGGACTTCTTGCAGGCCAATGAACCGGACCATTTCTTCTTATCCACCGATTGAGAAATTGATTATTTAAATAGTCTATTACATTTTAAGGGTAATGAGCTGACGCGCCACCATGCTGAAACCACATTTCTCTTCTTGCTACCAGTGGCTCATCTTGCAGAAGTTCAGGTAGAACTTCTGATAAACAAATACCATAAGCATTTCTTGTGAATGGAGACGGTAAACATGTATGGACCAATTAATTCGTCACCTAGAATTTCAGCCCAAATATTAACTCCACATCTTTGTTGATATCCACACTCCCGCACAATTCGTGGGTTAATATGATTCCAATCATGATTATTATGCTGATTAAAAACACCTTCACGGCTAAAAAATCATTTTTTTGCTAAAATCTTGATCTTTGCCACATAACCATATATATATATATATATATATATATATATATATATATATATATATATATATATATATATATATATATATATATATATATATATATATATATATTTCTCTCAAAGTAGCATGAGAGAATGATGAAAATGAATCCATTAAACCACATTGAAAGAGAAAACGGAATACTTTTTCCTTGCAGTAATATTTTTATTACCTTTTTTCGAAAAATCCGTGCAGGGAAGCGATTCGAACCAGGCACACTGAGGCAGCGCGCACCGCTTTGATCTCAGTTAAAAGTATGCCGTTAGTACACTACGGCATATATATATATATATATATATATATATATATATATATATATATATATATATATATATATATATATATATATATATATATATATATATATATATATATATATATATATATATATATATGGAAAATTTCAAAGACAAATTAGTGCGGTTAATGTAGTGGCACTATTAGACAACTGCTCTATTTCAGGTCCAGCGTGACACCCTTCGTCCTCGAACTGGAAGACAGCATTCAGCGAATACTTCTACAGTGCCCCCCAAAGCACATTTCAAAGTATCCATTTTATGCTTTTCTCGTTTACGGTCGTAGAAAATCAATTGGTGTGGTTAATGTAGGGGCATTATTAGACAACTGCCCTACTTCACCTCTTAAAGAAAGTAATCATAACCATAAGAAGTTTTTCGATTATGTACCTAATAGAAACCCGATAAAGAAAACAATAGGACCTATCAAAAATGACAATAACGAATTAGTTAGGATACAGAAAAGGTGCCCAATATATTAGATAACTTTTTGTATCGGTATATATAAACGAAAACGAGCATAATATACCACGAACGAACGACGTGATAAACTTTAATGAGCATAAGCTTTTAACCGATATCGAATTCTTCGAAACAGAAATAGATTTAGTATATCAGTAAGTTAAAATCCAGTAAATCTTCGGGCCCTAATTTAACCTATCCGGTGCATTTAAAAGAAATTCGAAACGTGTTGATGGGACCGCTAACGAATTTTTTAAACAAGTGTTTAGAAGAATGTGTCGTGCTATAGGATTTTAAGCTAGCAAATATAACTTATTTTTAAAAATGGAAAAAGAGAACTTCTAACAAATTATCAACCCATAAGTTTAACATAAATCGTAAGTGAATTAATGGAATCCTTCATTCGCGATAGGGTGATCGATCATTTGGAAGCGCATAACCTCATAAATGTTAGTCAACACGGATTTAGACAGAAACGTTCATGTTTAGAATTTTACGACAGCATGATTAAAAGCTATGGCGAAAGTAGATCTTTGGACATAGTTTACTTAGAATTCGCTAATGCATTCGACACCGATCCTCATAGGGAATTACTAACTAAACTTTATGTTCATGGAATTAGGGGAAACCTCCTACAATGGATAAAGTCGTGGCTAAGTAATCGTAAGCAGAGAATAGTTTTAAACGGTAAATTTTTAGAGTGGGAAAATGTAACTAGTGGCGTGCCCCGGGGTTATGTGTTGGACACTGGCCTACTTGGTAAATTATCAAAATTTGCGGACGACACAAAAATTGGGGGTAAAATTTTAACTGAGAACGATTTCAAATTAATTCAGCGGGATCTTAATAAAATCTTCGAATGGTCTAATAAATGGAACATGAAATTTAATTTAGACAAGTGTAGTTTTGCGCGAAGGTCGAAATAACTCAAGTTTTAACTATAAAATGGGTGGTAAAAATCTTATCTCCGTGGACGAAGAAAAAGATGTAGGGGTAAGGGAGGATCTTCGGTTTAACAAAGAGTGTGACGAAGCGTATAAGAAGGCGAACCGAATGCTTGGATTTATTGCGAGAAGTTTGCACTGCAAACACCATGATATAATCATACCTTTATATAAAAGTTTAGTAAGACCACACCTAGAATACACGATACAATTCTGGTCACCTTATACAGATGCAAACAACAATAAAATGGAAATACTTCAACGACGGGCAACTAAACTAATTCCCTCTATTAGAAATAAGTCGCATATCGAAAAATTAAATATACTAAAACTACCGATTCTCGAAACCAGGCGATTGCGAGGTGAGCTTATCGAAGTATTCAAGATTTTAAATAAATTAGAAAATGTAAATTATGGAAAAAATATAATTACGACTATGGTATCACACGTAACAACGGTTTTAAACTGAAAGGTCGGAGGTTTCAATCGAAAATAAAAAAATTAACAGTTTATTTTAGGAATAATGATATGAATAATTAATTGCGTTACTGCAATGATTTTTTTTTATTTATAAGGCGTGGCGAAAATGGATAATAATAAATTTTCCATTCTCTTCTAAAAGCAGGGGTGACACTTAAAAAAGCCAATCGAAAGATAGTTTTTTGGCTCTCTGAGAGAACGCTTATTTTAAGTGTTACCTTCTCGTGTATGTGAGAAGAGCTCCTTCCGAGGGCTTTGAGGAAGACTGTGTTTGCCAAAAATAGCCTTTTAACCGCATAATTAAATACGTTACTGCAATGTTTTTCATATATATATATATATAAATAAATAAAGTGGCATGAAAAGATTTGTTTATCTTCTTGTGCCCCATATTGCAATGTGGATTAGGATCAACAAAGAAGCCTCACAAATGAGTATCATGTGAATCTTATGAAGTCTTGAAATGGGCACGGAAATAATTATGCACCGGCAATTGATCTACTGAAATTGTATAACATTTTATCATGGAACCATGTATTAATATATGCAAATACTGTATTCTTGTAAAGGCTATATAGGCAAAAATGAATTCGAAACCCTTTCACACGGTCACACGAATACACACTCACACGAGAAAAGGCGCGTTAAACGTTATCTCTGCTGACCATTCGGGCCGCGCCAAAATTCCGGGAGACGCTGAAACAGCTGTGCAGATATATTTATCAAACACCAAGCTGAGAAACAAAGAAGACGCAGGGCCTTATTTTATGGTTACATAGCCGTGAAACACGAAATCTTATTTCCTAAAATTATTTCTGTCCCAAGATAAAATTATCTAACAGAGGCCTGAATCAAAGCTCCCTACTCATTTTTTATCTATCCCCTTGTACACATGAATAAACGTTCCATTCAATTAAACTCCGCCCAAACCGCATGATTGGCCAACAGTGGGGCACGCATATATTTATCTACACCAAGGGTCTCCAAACTACGGCCCGCGAGGTCAGTTCATCTGGCCCGCTACTGCACCGTGGATGCAGCAATTACAAAGCAAATATTGATGATATCTTAAAAGCTAAACGCCAGTTTCACAAATCTCACTAACCTCTTTTGCTGCTTAGTTTGTGAGACTCGGATATGTGCGCACTGGGTTTGATAATACTATCTTATTGCTAACGACACCTTCTTTGATAACTTTTTGGTAAATAAATATGTTTGTGGTCTTTATTTTTTGTGCATTTTGTATTTTGTGTATTGGTAAATAAATATATTGGTTGTCTTTATTTTTTGTGTATTTACTATATTGTATTGAACAAAATGGTTATGCGGCCCGCGTAGGTCATTCTCTCAGTTATCTGGCCCGCTGTGAAAAAAGTTTGGCGATCCCTGTCATAGATAAATAATATTTAAAATAGCGCGTAGAAGAGTTCCGTCATCAGTATCAAGGTCAAATGTCAGCTCGAGAAGGTAAAGTGGAGGCCAAAAGTAGATCCCGACATTAGTAGGCCAGCCTCAAATACCCGAAATACACCAAACGAATTAATTTCGCCTAAGCCTACCGAATCTCCGTCCAATAAAGAGTCCGAGAATCCGCTTTCTGGGATTTCCTTTTCCTACGGGAGATCAACCGATCCTCTTACCCAGCCTAGAACGGCAAAATCAAACGAGAGGATAGTCATCCCTAAAGGGAGTCAGCCCAAAGTTAGCGCTCAGTAACCAATTAACCCCAAACGTGCTATATTGCATTGAAGAAACTTGTACCCTATTACTAGGCCTTCAATCACCTATAAATTACTGGAGCATACCCCGGTAAGAGAATAACCCCTTTAACACCTTCTATAATCTAAAGGCTAGGAAAAAATGCTTCAGTTAGGCTAATTGTTCATACTGTCCAAAATCCATGCTGAGAAAAGAAATATTATTAGTCATTGTTGGTTAAAGAACAACTCAGCAACAAGAGAGTTCTTTTTCCACAAGTGTACTTAGGGTTAGACTTAACAATGGTTAATTTGTGTCTCGAGACTGACTTGTCTGGAGTAAAACTAGGCAAGCATTATTTTTCTATCGTTGCTGCTTGTTTAGTATGTTACCTGCTTCACAACGTACTTCTTTGGCATCATTGCTAGGTTATTCTAAGGAAATGAGATAGAAAAAGGTTATATGATAAATTACATCAGCATTTGAACAGTACCAAACACAAAATGTATGTTGAATGCCGAAACTTAGAACAAAGCATCAAAATTGAATGTACAATGCCCAATGTTTGCGGCAGAATATAGAAAAGTAAACTACTACTTGACAGCAAATTTTTCACAGAATTATTGACGTCATATTGTTCTTAGGAAAAATAGGCCAGGTTTTTAGAGGAATATAGAGTTTTATAGGCAATCTAAATAATGGTCACTATGATCGAGTTCTTGAAGAACATCGAAAAAAAAATCTCAAGCTTGTCATGATAAACTTCAGTGTCACTGTGTCCTTAAATACAAAATGAACTAATTAACTGTTGTGCAAATAAAGTGATCAAAAAGATCTTAAATGAAAGAAAGATTGCAAAGTACTTTTCTCTGATAGTTGATACAACACTTGACTTAGCTCATCAGGAACAAACTGTGTTTATTTGGCGTTCTGTACCATAGGTGGGCTACTGACTACAGAAGCAAAGTCCTTCATTCCAGAATTATTACAATATATGCAGAGGTCATAAACTTAGAAAGCTTAATGGAGGATCTTAATTTAAGAAGAAAAGTTAAAAAAAGGCTTTGCAGGTGAAAACTTGAGGGAGGAAGTAGTACATATGAGCCCTGAAAATCAATTCAAGTCTAATGTGTTTTATGTTCTCGACTGCATCATTGAAAACATGACACAATTCGAAGCATTTAAAGAACTGGAGTCCATCTCCAGTGTTCTGTGAAAATATACTGGTATGAATGTGTATGATGTAAAAAAAAGCTAGATATTTGTGGGGTAAATACTGTACAGATATGTCCGAGGAACTAATAGGGGAACTGCAACATTTAAAATGTATTCATTCAGCATATCTTGAAGATAATTCATAGCCCTTTCAGCTGCTTAAGGGGCAAGGTCCGTTTTTGAAACCGAAAATCTTTGGGGGGTTTTATTTTCAATTTTTGCCATAAATGAAAAGTATAAGTCTTTAGCTTGCGTATGCAATAATTTTTTTCTTGTTTTTGTTAGAAAAGTACCTAAAAATAAATTTAAAAAAATAAAACGTAGCTAAATATTCGACAATGCTGCGTCAGGTCTGGTCGTTTTCTCTTTTTTGCACGACTATTATATTTTTTCACATTTTTATTGTCACATCTGTATAGTATGTATTGCATTATAAGCATTTATATTTGTACCTATACAAATGTGATGAAAGCTTGCTAAAATATTATTTCTCATTTGTTCACTCAAGAGATTGATCCTCCGTTTTATTGCAAAGGAATAATTTATTAATAACAGCGTCTGTTAGTTTATTGGCCACCCGAAACCTTTCTTCTTTTTTTCCTGTGGCCATTTCTGTAATTTTACAATGATCTGCTTTTAATTTTCTAAGTTTGTTCGTAGTCTTTTAGCAAGATATTGATATATTCTTCTTTTACAACTGGGTAGTTGCAAACTCCTTTATGGGCGCTAGAATCACCATTTCCAATAAAAGCTGTATATCTAAAGCCCTTATTTTCCGATCGGGGCCATATTCTTCTAGCAGATTCTGGCCCCATAGAACCCAATTTACGATCAAATTTTTTTCACATATATTAGCATGTGTGGTATGTAAATCTTCATATTTTTCAACGGTAATCTTCTGAGAACCTAGCTTCTTTTTTCGCATACTACAGATTCTACAATAATTGCACAATATTTCATAATCTACGCGGAGTCCCGTATGTAGTTCTACGACGCATCCTACTCCTATGTAGTATTGAGTATTGATGTCCTCTTGTCATCCACGACCCACCATAGAAGACATCGATATTCAAAATTCCGTCTGTCTCAGGCAGAAGACTGAATTTTTCACTATAATAAAAAAATCGAATTTTTAATAATATCTTTAAACTCATCTATTTTTTTATCCACTAGTTTTTATCAATTTTCGTTTACTCATTGGTTTCTTTTGGGGGGTCACTGATAGCTCTTCGTAGCCTGAATAGCCAAGATCTTTGGTAATGAAATAAGAGGATGTCCTTAGTTCTTGTTCAGGAATTTTTTTATTACCTACATACTTTTCTTCTAATTTTCTAACATAAGAGCATGATTTACAATTCAATTAAATATTATCATCGCAGTCTGCTTCAAATTTTATTGAAGAACTATCACTGCATTTGCAGGCGGGCAATTGCGATCTTTGTTTATAAATTGTAATAAAGCGGATATCCTATTTGGAAAAATTGTATCATTATTTGAATTTTTTTTCATATTTTCTACAATATTTTCTGTATATTTTTGCACATATTTTTCTCTTTCTACATAAGATTTTTTACTTCTGCTGTAGGATTTTCAGCAGAGCCTGAAGCCTCAAGTAGAACCTCTTGGAGTGGGTTTGAGGATCCCACTAGGACCAGGAATGTGATCATGTTCTTATATTTGTTCTACTTGAGCTTTTTCCCTTTCATTTTTTTTTCCTAGGAGAGCTTTTAACATTTTAAAAAAAAATCTGCATTTTACTTTGTTTGCCCATTTCTCCGACTCAAAATTTTCACCTTATCTGCAATACAAAAGGCGTAATAACTTCGCACGAAACAACTATTTTCACACAGCCAGCGTCTTCAATGACTTGTAAGAAACTGAGGAATAAAGCTAAATGTCCCAAATTATAAATTTTTGCATTGAGTGGGGTGAGTCAGAAGCTGAGCAAATTTCTAGTGGGCTAAAATTATGACGTCACAAGATTGCAGCTTGTAACTCCGCCCGTCCACGCATTTTTTTTAAATATCTATCTCAATTTAGCAAAGGATTCCAATCCTTGGGAATAATTTCGTGCTGTCGGGATATTCGGGGAATTATTACCTGGACCAGAATTAGTGATTAAAAAGTGCTTATCCCAAATTTTTATTATATGAATTAATAAACATAGAGAGATGATTCTAAAGTCATAGGAAAGGCCATAAAACCCCGTTTAAGCACATGTTTGTACCATCTTTCTATCTTATTATTTTTTAATTTTGGTGAATTTTTTAGTGAAAAGTGGATTTGCCCCTTAATAATCTGAGTCGAAAGCATAATTTCGTATTTCAGAATAGATTAAACAGTTTGGTGCCCTGGCAATGGAAGCTCGTTTGGCAAGGAATCTTAATTTTGATGGTGTTATTTCTAAGTTTGCTATCCGTAAGGCTCAAAGAATGGAATTTGAATAAAATGTAAACAGATCCATGTTTTGCTTAACAAGGTATGAGAGCCTTTGTTATTTTGTACTGGATAAATATGTACATGATACAATTCTTACTGTTTTTTAGCATTAAAGTGAACTATGTGAGGTTAAATTCTAATATAAAGTATTTTGATAAGACGTCTTTATAAAACTGCTAAAATGCACAGGTAACAGTGTTCTTTTTAAATTCACAACTTTGAGGCATGGGTGCCCGAAAATGCATAGCCCCGGGGCCCGAGTTGGTTATCTACATCCCTAGTCGTACCGAAGGCTACATCTGAAGATTTTACGACAGTGGGCAATAACACGATTTGGAATGTTCATGCGAAACAGGATTGATACACTTTATGGTATTTTTCGGATTTTACCTACTTTCTCTTCTGCTGCCCAATCCCCTTTCGTCTGGATCGAAATTGTGGTGTGATCCAGATACATTTTTCTTCCTGATGACGTCTAAATAAAGACTATCACCACTCCTTTTGGCTGTTTTGAGGTGATTTGAATGCCTTATGGTCTTCGCAACAGTGGTCAGACCTTCCAACGCTTCATATATCAGGTTCTGAAAGGTCTTCATTTCAGATCCTGAACGCAAATGTATCTTTTGATTTACATTTATCTTACCTTCTTTAGGCCTTTGTTCGTTTATAATAGTATGCTATCGTACTAAACAATACTTTCAAG